>VDFB02203936.1:0-33163 GCA_007258455.2 Sequoia sempervirens | reverse complement strand
AAAAAACTAAATTTATTATAACGCGAGCACACTATTGATAAATAGAGACGTGTCCATTTAATAAGAAATAACACTAGCGTGTTATAATGTGTGTGCATTATTTCTTTCACTAAAATGGTTAAAAAACACAATATACTTGTGATGTTGGCCCACATTCTGCATATTATCCTAGTTTTGTGCATGCTCTGATAAAAGTAGCTTTTTGGTGATTGAGTGAAATGTGCATGCATGATATTTAGATTCCACCACCTTTTTCATGATATTTCCATCACCTTTGCATAAAATAGCATAGTTTTCATGTTGAAAGGCATGTAATCTGAATTCAAGTTTGAATTATAGTGATAATTGATATACAATTGAAGTTTGGAGGGGAACAAGCTTTTGAAAAAGTCAAATTTTTGAAGAATTTGAGGAAAGAAGCAAAGGATTCATAATTGGGTAGAAATCCTCCATTTGAAACTTTGTTTTTTTAGGTATGTGAAGTCCTTGTACATTTTCTTTCATTCTATTATGGCTTGCTTTCATTTTTGTTGTTTTGCTTATTCCATGTTGATCAAATTGTTTGTTTGTCATGTTACAACCTTAGCTTGTCAATGGAAATTTTAAATTACACAATTCTATACAATTTCCTATTACATTTTTAAACCACATCTATTTGAGGAATTTTGTTAAATTTAACAATTGACTTTCTTTGTGTATGCTTCCAAAGCTTGCATTGAGGTATTTTTTCAAATAGTTATACAAACCAGCTAATTGCCATGTCTATGCTACCAAATTTTCCATACATATCTCTAAAAAATTGGAATATACTCCTAATGCATTCTCAAATAGGTTTCCAATACAAAAACCCTCAATTTTCTCATAAATATCTAGGGCTTTCTATATTTCACAACTCCAAGGCCTTCCAAGCCTCACCAAAGCATCAAACAAGTTTGTCAGGGTCTGTACAAACAAAATAAACCTTCACTAGGCCTTTAGCCTCATTAGATCTCAAAAACACCACTTTGGTTCCTCCTTTTCATGCCAAAAACTCACATTTTCAGCCTAAGATAACATCACCATCCCTATAGATGCCTTACCACTATTTAAAGAAACATGAAACTTGAAAAAAACATATTATAGGCCTTTCCTCTGAATCACATGTCACCACAGTAGGAGGAAAGGCTCCATCTTTAAATTAAATTAAAATTCATACCCTACTGGTCTATATAGGCTATCATGAAGAATGGAGTTTTTCATTCATCGAAACAACCAAAGGAGTCTCAAAATAGATTGAAGTCCAAGTTAAGACCTACCACCATAGTGATTTTTTGTTCTATAGACCTAGGACCATTTAGACACCTTTATTTTACCCATTATAGAGCCTTTCAACATATCCAACAATCACCAATGCTTGTTTTGTACCAAACTGCACACAATATTAAGTTTTCTATATTTTTAAGGGCCCAAATTAGCCCACTTTTACAAAGGAACCACCTTCGAAACCTGTCCAAATCTCCTAAAACCTTGGGAAAGTACTTTATATCTATCAAAATTTCAAATTATAGCATTAGATTGCAATGATTCAATCATTTACCACCCAAACCATAAAACCCTCTCCCTATGCTTAGAAACCATATGTTTTATTGAAAGTAGCACTTTCCAAACACTCCAAAACTTGAAAACTGTTGAAACAAGCCTAATATACCTTTTTCATGCTCAATCTAACGTAAAATAATGCTACCCAACTCATAAACTCAATTTCAGTCACCAAAAGTTCAATTTTGTTAAGGAAAACTCAACATTTCCTCATTTCGTTTGATGCCCAATCCAAGATCATCCTCCATTCAAGTTTATCATGGCTTTTTATAATGTTTCACTCTTAAAACAAACCACTTCAAATTCAAAAACTAACATTTGAACGAGGTGACCATTGGTCTCCCTCTTTAATAGACTTTTAGAACCCTTCACTATTAGTTAATTTGACTTGACTTAGCACTTTTTGCATAGGTAAAATTATTCATCATGTCGAAGAAACGAACTATTAAAAGGAAAAAACTAACATATAATCAGCTCCAAGCCTTTATAGATAAGAGAAAAAATAGATGAGGGAATATCATGAAAAGCAGAAATTGGGAACAATTGACAAAAAAAAGCCAATTGAAGAGGAACCTCAACCGTCAAAAAGAGAAAAGAAATTGGCAGCACAAAGGGCACGAATGCGAAAGAGTCATGCTAGGGGAGATGCAGATACCGTAGTTCCAACACACCCTCTACCACAAGTTAATACAAAGGGACACCATTAAGCACAAGCGAATATGGAGGGACACCATCTACCACAAGTGAGTATGGTTGGACACATCCACCACATCTGAAGTTGAGATACATCATCACTCAGATTTGATGAACAAGGTATGCCATCATCCCCACGTGAAACTCAAGGTATGTATTCTATTCCACCCTAGGTTGAAGGTACACAATCTAGACCACCTCAATTAAATATTGATGAAATTTTTAATGTTGAGATGTATGCACCTAAGAGAACACCACCTAGAATTTTGCGTAGAAAGCCAAAGTTTTTTATTAATATTGATGAAGATATTTTGCAGCACATGGAAGATAAGATTCTAGAATGCACTTGTAGAAGATATGCTGATAAAATTTGGAAAATTTTCTTTGAAAGGCTAAATAAGATCGGAAGATGTCAACTATTTGTTCAAATGATGCGGGGTTTAAAGTACAGAAACATCATGAAGGCTCTTGGGTTGGGAACATCGAATGCATCAAGTGAAAACACTATTGTGAAGAATCTAATGGATGCTTATGAGAGTGTGGGTAAGACCTTGCACTCAAAGGATAGTAATGTCACTCGATGTGTCATTACATCAAGTTTGGTAAGCTATCAAACAAAGAGATTTCATCTCATTAAAAAGACAAGTGAACAAATGGGAATTAGTAAAAAAAATGATCAAAAGTCGTTCAAAGGCGGCAAAGAATTGAGGGCACTAATTCAAATGAATTATGGGAATTCTCGGGAAGACTGCCACATAAAGATAGAAAATTTGTTGAAGCATTGAGAACACTAATTGAAGATTATAGGAAGAATAATACAAGTCCATCTCCGAATAAAGGGGATGTTGTAAGAAGGAGAATCGGTAGTTGGAACCGTGAGCCACATCCAAAGGATTTTTTGGATACGACTCAAACCCAATTTTTTCATAAATTTCAAAATGCTTATCCTCAAATTAGTATTTCTCAAATATTTTTTGAAAATATTACACCTATTTATATCAAGATAAATCACACACACACTACTTGTTGTTGGAGACTACATATTGAATTCGCTAACCATTATGATGTTTATCGTTCTATATGTTTAGATTTGCATACTAATGATGTTTGGTAAGATTGTGGCATAAAATCCCCCACCAAAATCTTCAAGAGAGTTCTTATCAAAAATTTTATGTCAAATAGAGGATGGCCAAATATTCTACAAGACAACATGCTTGTATGGTTCATGCGAGCATTGTGGTGGCTTGCAACGAATGCCAGTATGTCAACATATGGAAAGCATAGATGAGGTGGGCCATAAACTAGTAGATTTCGGGAAGTATAAAATAGTTGCATACGCTACAAAAATGGGTCTCAAGCAAAAAGGTGCGATTAGTTATTGAGAAGATTCTAGTGTATCAATTTATCTCCATGTTTCATGAGAATCTAGTGTATGAGTATGCAAGGCATACCCATAGAGCCTGATGGATGGACACACAATTCAAGCTATGCAAGGACACCTTTCCAATTGGCAGCATAGTATCAATGGTTGAATTTGTAGAGAACTACACTCTACAGCCACAGTGTGAGGTGAAGTCACAGTATTACAACTCCACAGAGGTTTCAATATTTGTGCACATAGCATTCATTCATGCAACTAATAGTACAAAGGACCAAAGGAAGGTATTGAGGGAATATCACTTTTATATTAGTGATGATCACACACATCCTCTAGAGTTTGTGCAAGGTTGCTTCTAGATGTTCTATAGTGATTTGGCTCGGAGGGGTATAGCATACGATCAGCATATAATATGGTCGGATAACTGTGCAACACAGTTCAAGAAGGTACGCATGTTCTACTGGTTGTGCAAGATGTATCTCACTATAGGTGTTTATCATATGTGGAACTTTTGTGAGGATGGGCATGGAAAGGGGAAGCATGATGGTGTACAAGCATGCGTGAAAATAGCATTAGCACAAGAAGAGTTAAAGTATAAAGATAGTGCAAATTTGACAAATGCAAGTTCAATCATCGAGTGGTGTAATGCTTCAGTTCATAGATTTTTTTGGTTGATGGATGATACTAACATTGCACCATATGAGGATTGTTGTACACTAACAGGATCGAGTGAGCTACACTCTTTCCTTAGCTCAAATGTAGGTTCATGGAGTATCAATACATGTAAGATGGCATGCTTTTGTTCTTCATGTACAATGCAAGCCTAAAATGATTGTGAGTTAGGGGAGTGGGTTGACAAATAGTTGACAAGTTATCTTACCCCACGTCACACATATTACCCCTCGATGGCATTGGAACTAACACAAATGGAATCACCAATTGACTTTGACCACTTATCAAATCTAGTTTAACTAGGTAATATATCTACTTGCTTAGTTTTTCAAATTCCATATTGTTATCTTACTTTGTACTGTATTCATAATGTTGACTAATTTTGAGTGATTTTATGCACATATCAATGCAGGGCATGTTTATGCAGTTATTGTAGATGAAGAAAATGAAGAGGGAATCGACTATTACTTATGTCATTGTGTTGAGGCCAAAAAGAAATTGGACGCCCTGGTTATAGATGGAGAAAACATTGAATACCCTATAAGCTCAGTTTTTGTTACTAGAACATGGCTTAGAAGGTACCCACATAAGAGTGTTAAACATTGGTTGTTTGAGGACTTTGACATGCATCATAAGATTTTTGATTACTCAAACCTTGTTTTGGCATCCAATGTTTGTTTGAAAAAATATGGGGGTATACCTTTGAACAAGACCTTGTGGAAGGTCTGTGAGTCTGACCATGAGGTAATACTTGACACAATAAAGAGTAGAGCAAATCCAAATGGTTCATTGGATTAATTTGTAAGTATATGCACAATGGTTCTTATTTGTTTGATGCCAATACTATCATGTCTTATTTTACTTTGCATATCTGTAAGTAACCCGATAAACATTTAATGGTGTCCCCTTGCAGAAAATGTAGATTTATGAGCCATCCAAGAGAATCTTAGGCATAAAAGCAATGCAACATCCCTACTTCGATTATGAAGTCAAATCTCAATTATGATTTTCAGCCATTACAAAAGTGTGTGTGAAGTTTGGTGAGGTAATTTCAAGTTATTTATTTGAAGTTAACCTTATCGTGAGCACCTATGATGTAGACATTATAGGAGCATCTCAAATTTCAAGGTATTCTAGATTGATGAGAGGTGTTGTGTGCAATAGGTATCTTGGAACTCGTAGTAAAGATGTATAAGCAGGAGTGACTAAGTTGAGAGACTACCATGACTATCTGTAAGTGCCTTCCATATATTTTCATTTCATTTCCATTTTGGACATGAGTTGTTTCTTTTCATTCTTTTACTTTTCCTATTTGTAACTAAACTAGTAAAAATTGATTGGTCTCTCCTTGTAGAAAGTGCTGATTTTGGAGCCATCGAAGAGAATCTCAGCCAAAAAATCAATGCAACATCCTTATTTTAATGATCTTGAAAATTCTCAATTTTGATTTCAAGCCATTATAAAAGAGTGTACGAAGCTTTGTGAGGGAATCTCAAGTTTCTCATTTGATGTTAACCTCTAAATGAGAACCTATGATGTAGACATTATAAGAGAATCTCAAATGTATGAGTGACATTGTAAAATATCTGTGAGAATAGAGTACCTAAGGAATTGTAATGAGATTTACTTGTAATGACATTTACTAAAATAATGAAATTTGGTGTAGGAGCACCAAGGTTATTGAGCAAATTTGGTTCACGAAAATCTTTTAAGTTAGTTTTGTGGTATTAGTTTTGTCAATTGAATAAGGTCATAACACATCCACAATTGATTTATAATGTAATAAGTCATGTTAGTTACAAAATTAACAGTTAGGAATGATTGGAAAGATGTAGAATCATTTGTAAAGGCTATTTAAAGCCTCTTGAAGGCTATTTAAGTCAATATTTGAATTTGTAGCCTTTTGAAGGAAAATCATTGAATATGGTTGTAAATGTACTATTAGTGAGATTGAGATTGTTAACCTTAAGAGAGTAGCATTATTTATGTTGATGAAATTTCCTTTAGGTGCAAGGATTCAAAGCACATCAACCATGTGGTACAAATGATAAAATCCCAGAGATGATCTATAGCAATGAAATCTCACATTCTCAACCTAAAACAATATCACCAGCCCTATAAACGCCTTACCATTATTAAAAGAGTTAAGGAAACTTGAAAACAACACATTGTAAACCTTTCCTCTAAGTCACAATTCACCACAGTACAAGGAAGGGCCCCATCACAAAAATTAAAGTAAACTCAGACCCTGTTGGTCTGTACAAGTTGAATAAAGAAAAATCAATTTTCCTTTCACTAAAACAACCAAAGGTGTATCAAAACATATTGAAATCTAGGTTAAGACCTGCCACCACAATGTTTCAATAATTTATTTTTGTAAGAGGCCTGTACTAGGCCGTACACAGAGAAAAGAAACTAAAAACTTAGAAAAATGTTGAAATTCCATAGTTTTAGGCATTGTGAAGAGCACCAATCTTAAAAAAACTATTGATTGAACCCCCATTCAGGCTTGAATGATGTTTTGAATACATTTCAAATGAGAATCATCTCCCTTCAATGACAATAACTACCTTTGAACCACCAAAACCTTATTAATCCTACAAATACTATTATTTATTATTTAAGAATGGTTTTGCTTACTAAGCTTTATCATGCAAATTTAATATTCTAAAGGCATAGGACCACTTAGAAAACCTTATAACATGACTTTTAGACTCTTTCTCTGCACTCCCACCTACTTTTTACATAATTTTCCTTTATGGAAATATCAACAATTATTTGATTCAAGAGTGCTTTTGCACATTTGTCCACCCTAACCTACTAATTCCCAAAATACATAAAAGATTGGTCTATTAGACCTTATTCAAGACAAAATACCTCAACATACTAACATTTACCAACTATCCTCCCAATTTACCATCAAACAATCACAAATTGAGGGTGAGGTGTGGGTGCTCCTGCACCATTCAGCTTTCAAGAACAAAGTCAATTAGGCTGGCAGACATCTAGATCGAGCTAGCATTTGGTGGAAGAGGAAGAAAGATGAATGGAACTCTAGAGGCCCACCATACTAGATTTTCGTATTGAACCATGAGAGTAGAAGAGAGATTTGATATCATGTATCAAAACATTAAGCATGCATTATTCCAACCAACAGAGAAGGAGATGATTACTTTGCTTCATGTTCATTTGCATAAGCATATCAAGACATGGGAACCAAGAAGACCAAGGATGTCCAATTTTATGTGGAGGTAATGGATGTGGTCCAAACTTTAGGAGGGTCAAGAAGGTCAATGTATGATCTTGATGAAATTTATGAAGAACAACAAGAGAGGGATAGGAAAAACAAAATCAATACAAAGTTTCAAGGTTTTGTCAAGCAAGTAAGAGAGCTATGGGAGCAGCCTCATCTAAAAGATTTTGAACTAGACTTTGATATGTACCATTTAGAGAGCTTGGTTTTCATGGAGTTCCTTTCAAATCCTCTACTTTTTATTATTCTTATGGTAAAATATTTGGTAGAGTTAGTGGAATTACCTTTCTTAATAGTAATTGCTATTAGTGAGATTGAGATTATTAACCTTGAGAGAGTAGGACTTGGGAAAAAGAATTTGATATGGCTATTGATTTCAAAGACTTCAAGCAGGATGTACTCCGCATTGATGCCATTCCTCAATCTTCACTTGATGGCATCAAGGAATAGCTGAACTCCATGGTTATAAAGTATTATGAAAGCATAATGAACTTGTACTAGTAGCCAATTTTGAAGACTATTATTGATGATTCAAAGTACATCAACCATGTGGTACAGATGATTAAATACCAAAGATGATTTGTAGCAATGAAAGAGTTTGAAAAGGAAGAGAGAGCTACATTGGTGAATTAGGAGAAACTTAAGATTTCAAAAAACAAATCCAATTAGGCTGGTAGATGTGTGGATTAGGCCAACATTTGGTGGAAGAGGAAGAAAGATGATGGGAACTTTGGAGGCCCACCATACTAAATTTTGATATTCAACCATGAGAGCAAAAGAGAGAATTGTTATCATGTATCAAAACATTAAGCATGAATTCGTCTAGCCAATGGAGAAGGACATGATTACTTTCCTCCATTTTCATTTGCATAACCATATGAAGGCGTGGGAATCAAGAAGACCAAGGATGTTGAGTTTTATGTGGAGGTACTGGATGTGGTCCAAACTTTAAGATGGGAAAGAAGGTCAATGTATGATTGTTAACCTTGAGAGAGTATTTATGTTGATGAAATTTCCTTTAGATGCAAGGATTCAAAGTTGAAGCAGAGTGAGCAGGGAAGTACACCAATCTTAGATGGGAGAGGTTCTTTTACGAGTGCTTCTCTCAAATACTCTTATCAACACACCATCAAATCACTGTCCTTCTATATGGAAAACTCAACTCACCAAGGGTCCTTGAATCTCAGACTTTTGAAGGACTTATAATCACTTGAAACATGCTCTAACATACCACAATCAAAATGCCATAGCCATTTTTTGCACTTAGGAAACCCCATGAGTTCATTTCTCAACTAGTAGGCCTCTTTACCCCCAATTGCTTGTAGCACTACCTAGTAGGACAGTCCAATTAATTCTCACCCCACAAACCTGTATCTAATGTAAACTACTATTATTAGGCAAGTATATTATACCTCTACAAGGCCATAAAATCTTACTTCTTGATAGTGGTTGGAAAAGCAACCATGGACCAAACTAACGTTGTCCTCAAGAGGCCTAATTGAGTGCACTTGATTGGTTTTTAGTTATCTAGGCTCACCCCTTCTCCCCAAAGCCTTGTTTCAAACTAATATAGAATACTTACAACCATTTCAATCATTCCTAAGTGCCACCTTGAATAGAAATCTCTCAAAACAAGCAAAACTCTTATTTTTGCTTTACAAGCTAGGTCTGTCACATGAAGATGCTAGACCTAGATTAGTTTGTAACTTTCCCCACACATTTTTCCATTATCGAAAACCTTGAAAATATGAAAATATACATAAATTACTTCCATACTATAATAAATTAGCAACTATACACCATGGGAGTGGAAGATAGAAGCATTTTTTGGCCCAACCCTAGTTTTGAGGGTTTCTTGACTTGCTACTGCTAAAACGAAGATATCTCCACTTATACTTGATGAAAATTCACCAAACCACCTTAAAATGAAATTTGAGACTCTCCTATTTCCAACCATAATAGGGTTGATCCCGTATAGATCGTACAAAGGTTGTACCACACGTTTTAGCAATAAATTACAAAAAATAATTTCTAGAAAACAACCACTTCTTTCATCAGAACTTTAAAAAAATGATTCAAAAGCCATGCCTCAACCATGAGAGGATTATTTAACTTTCAACCACCCTTCCCAATGTTCTCCAACTGACATTTGAATTAGGTGGACATCAGAAACTAACTTTTTTTCCAATTAGACCCCTAATTGCCTAGTTAAGGCAATTGACTACAACTTTACAAAAGCCTGATTGAAATGAGGCTTCAAAGGTGTATTCAAAAGCATACAAGACACCACAAACACTGCACATGTCAAGGAAACTCACATCAAGAACTTGGATACACCAAGGCATTTTAATTCTTTAGTTTTCCTAGATGAATCAAGCTTACATGGTGAGGAAGGAGACCTTGTTTTTACAACAAGACTTGACTCCAAAACTAAAAATTGTTACAAGACATGAAAGATGGCTCTTGGAACCTTATTACATCTCAAACTTCTTGACAAAAAACAAAGAAAACAAGCAATACCTCTAAGAGGAATGAGGACCCCAAGGTGCTCTTGCGCCAAAAGCACATCAAACACATGTGGTACAAATGATTAAATCCCAGAGATGATCTGTAGCAATGAAAGAGTCTGAAAAGGAAAATAGAGCAACACTAGTGACTCAAGAGAAACTTTAGCTTTCAAAAACAAAGTCAATTAGGCTAGCAGATGTGTGGATCGAGCCAACATTTGGTGGAAGAGGAAGAAAGATGACTGGAACTCTGGAGGCCCACCATACTATATTTCGGTATTCAACCATGAGAGTAGATGAGAGGGATAATATCATGTATCAAAACATTAAGCATGCATTCTTCCAACCAACAGAGAAGAAGATGATTACTTTGCTTCATTTTCATTTGCATAACCATATCAATGCATGGGAACCAAGAAGACCAAGGATGTCAAGTTTTATGTGGAGGTAATGGACGTGGTCAAAAATTTAGGAGTGACAAGAAGGTTAATGTATGATTGGTGCAAGAGCACCATTCAGTAGGTTTTGTTCACCAAGGAAAATAAGGAGTAGAATATCATCAATTTACTAAAACCGGCCTGAACTTGTACATTTGAAGGTTTTGAGTCAATAAAAATGGATTTTTGACCCATTCCTCTTTCTGTAGCCTCTGTAACTTGAGGAATGGGTCAGTACTAACATTATTAAGGTTTTGGAATGATGTGTTAGTGTTGGGGAGGTCTGAAAGTGAGATGGGTGTGAAACCCATGTGTGTAAAAGTGTGTTTTCTTTAAGAAAAATAGTGGTTTTGAAGAGTTAAATTTTGTTTTTGTGTAGGAAAGCGTTATTTTAGGATTGCTTAAGCTTGTGTAGGGTATCACAAATTTGTTTGAGTAATTTTTAGGTTGTGGTTAGCTTTGGAAGTATCATTTTCAATAAACCCCTAGGGTTTAGGCTACAATAGAGGGTTTTGTGGTTTACCCATTGTACGGTGGTATAATTGAGATCTAAATGTGTATTTTGAAGTTTTGACACCTTAGAATTGCTTCCCCAAGAGTTGGTAAGGTTTGGATAAGTTTAGAGTATAGACCCTTTGTTCAACCAGATCAATCCCTTAAGGGTCCAAAGGGAAAAATGGCTACAAACTTTAGCATGAGGTTACTTAGACACTGTGATGCTTATAACATTCTCGCTAATCCTATGAGATCATGTTGGACCCCTCTACAGTAACCTCTCTCAATTTTTGTTATCTCAGAGTGGTTTTCTCGTGGTGTCCAGTTTTTAGTTGATGAAAAAAGTGTCAAATGGAAGCAGTGGAAAGTTGTAAAGTGGTGCAACATTCATTCTGCAACTTGTGTGAAAAAATAGAATATTCTAACACATATAAATAGGAATGTTTATGCTAGGCATGGCCCTCTTTCACACCCAAACACACGAAATCGCTCTGAGCTATGTTCAACCAGATTAATCCCTTAAGGGTCCAAAGTGAAAAATGGCTGCAAACTTCAGCATGAGGTTACTCAGACACCGTGATGTTTAGAAACTTCTCATCTAGTCTGATGGGATCATGTTGGGACCCTCTACAATAACCTCTCTTTATTTTCATTATCTCAGAGTTTTTTTCCTGTGGTGCCCAGTTTTTATTTGATGAAAAAAGTATCAAATGGAAGTAGTGAAAAGTTGCAAAGTGGTGCAACTTTTGTTCTGCAACTCATGTGACCAAATGGACTATTCCAATGTGTCTGAATAGGCATGTTTACACTAGGAATGGTCCTCTTTCAAACCCAAACATGCAGAATCGATCTGAACTATGTTCAACTGGATCGATCCCTTAAGGGTCCAAAGGGAAAAATGGCTAGAAACTTCAGCATGAAGTTACTCAGACACCGTGACACTTAGAAACTTATTTTCTAGTCCAATGGGATCATGTTGGACCCCTCTACAATAACCTCTCTTGGTTTTCATTATCTTGGAGTGGTTTTCCCGTAGTGTCCAATTTTTAGTTGATGAAAAAGTGTTAAATGGAAGTAGTGAAAAGTTGCAAAGTGGTGCAACTTTCATTTTACAACTTGTGTGACCAAACAGAATAGGCATGTTTATGCTAGGCATGGTCCTCTTTCATACCCAAACATGCAGAATCGCTTTGAACTACTTTCAATCGGATCGATCTCTTAAAGGTCCAAAGCGAAAAATGGTTGCAAACTTTAGAATGAGGTTACTCAGACACCGTGATGCTTAGAAAATTCTCGTATGATCCAATGGGATCATGTTGGGCCCCTCTACAATAACCTCTCTAAGTTTTTTTTTATCTTGGACTATTTTTCCCGTGGTGTCCAGTTTTCAGTTGATGAAAAAAGTGTGAAATGGAAGTAGTGGAAAGTTGCAAAGTGGTGCAACTTTCATTCTGCAACTTGTATGACCAAATGAACTATTCCAACACATTCAAATAGGCATGTTTACACTACGCATGGTCCTCTTTTGCACCCAAACATGCGGAATCACTCCGAGCTATGGTCAATCGGATCGATCTCTTAAGGGTCCAAAGGGAAAAATGGCTACAAAATTCAGCATGAGGTTACTCAAAAATCATGATGCTTAAAAACTTCTCATCTGATTCCATGGGATCATGTTGGGCCCCTCTACAATAACCTCAGTCAATTTTCGTTATCTCAGAGTGGTTTTACCATGGTGTCCAGATTTCAGTTGATGGAAAAAGTGTCAAATGGAAGAAGTGGAAAGTGCAAAGTGGTGCAACTTTCATTTTGCAACTCATGTGACCAAACGAAATGTTCCAACACATCTGAATAGGCATGTTCACTCTAGGCATGGTCCTCTTTCTCACCCAAACACATGGAATCGCTCTGAGCTACATTCAACCAGATCGATCCCTTAAGGGTTTGAGTGTAGCATGTTGAAATAGGCCATTCCAGCTATTGTTTAGGTTGTGTCTCGGTGATATGGGCCTGATGTATGTAGGATTTGGAGTAGGAATAAGAAAATAGCATTAGTAAGGGCATTGGAAGAGATTACTAACACAAACCTTGTTGAAAATTCAAAATTAAGGCCCCTTAAAAGCAAGGCTGGAAGAGGTGGAAAGAAGAAATTGCTTGAAAATTAGTTAGAATAGGTTGGAAATAAGGTGAGATTGTGGAGTTTGATGTGTTCAAAAGGTCTGCAAGGACATAGGAGGTCAAAAGTATGTTATAGCATGACATGCCCTAGTTGGGAAAATAGGGGTTTTGAATGAAAAAGAGAGGTTTGAGGGAGTAAAAGTGGGTAAAGTCAAGGGGAAACATAATTTGGTGGTCAATTAAGTTTATTGTGGGAAAATGAAGAGTGTTGGAATGGGTTTGATATTTAGGTTTGGAGTTGGGTTGCGGTTTGGCAAAAATTTTTTGGAGGGTTGAGTTCATTTTGGGATCCCATTGGTACAAAAAATGTAAAATATATATATATATATATATATATCTATGCAGCCTAGAAACATGAATTAGGATTATAATATCACATATCATCATATAAACAACAAAACCACCATAAACTTGAATGTCATTTAAAACAAAAAAATTGGCAAAAAAAATTTGTTTATAACCTGCAAAAAAATGTGAATAAAATCACATTGATTTTCACATGAAAAAAACCATGAGACCATACCTTGTTGCTTAGTATTATGCTTTGATAGATTTTTTCCAAGCATCCACTTAAAAAGCTTTTTCAAAAGTATTAATTTTTGGTTTAACCATACTTGACAAGGTAGTGAATTGTTTGATAAAATGCTTTGAGTAGACATGTATAGAAAAAATGTGGTAGCATAAACAAGGCAATTGAACTATTTGTAAAATGCCTCAAAATGTGGTTTTCATGTTGATGGAATGGCATGGCGAATGCATTCAAGAAAAATGCTATGGATTGTCATGGCATTCCATCACCATTGAGACCACATTTCTTTGAGGCTTTTTTTCAAACAGTTTGATGCCTTTTCTATGTTATTGCTTATTAGTATACTTTGATAGATTTTTTCCACAAGCATCCACTTAGCTTTTGGAAGCACCTATTTTAGGCTTTTTAGCCATGGCCACAAGGAGGTGAACTATTTGATAAAATTCTTTGGTAAACATGTATGAAAATGTGGTAGCATAGACAAGGCAGTGAATTGTTTGAAAAAATTCCTCAAAGAAATGTGGTCTCATGGTGATGGAATGGCATGGCGAATGCCATGACAAGAAAATTGCTATGGATTGTCATGGCATTCCACCACCATTGAGACCACATTTCTTTGAGGCTTTTATTCAAACAGTTCGCTGCCTTGTCTATGCTATTGCTTATTATTATGCTTTGATAGATTTTTTCCAAGCATCCATAGCTTGTTTGGAAACACCTATTTTAGGATTTTAGCCATAGCAGCAAGGAGGTGAACTGTTTGATAAAATTCTTTGGTAAACATGTATGAACAATGTGGTAGCATAGACAAGGCAGTAAACTATTTGAAAAAATGCCTCAAAAGTACTGGTCTCATGGTGATGGAATGCCATGAAATCCATAGCTTGTTTGAAGAACACATTTTGGGATTTTAGCCATAGCAACAAGGCAATGAATTGTTTGATAAAATGCTTTGATTGACATGTATGAAAAATGTGTTAGCATAGACAAGGCAGTGAACTCTTTGAAAATATGCCTCAAAGAAATGAGGTCTCACGGTGATGGAATGCCATGACAATCAAATGCTTTTGATTGTCATGGCATTCCATCACCATGAGACCTCATTTCGTTGAGGCATATTTTCAAAGAGTTCACTTCCTTGTCTATGATATTTCTTACTATTATGCTTTTGATAGATTTTTTCCAAGGATCCATAGCTTGTTCGAAAGCACTTGTTTTAGGCTTTTAGCCATCACAACAAGGCAGTGAACTATTTGACAAAATGCTTTGGTAGACATGTATAAAAAATGTGGTAGTATAGACAAGGTAGTGAATTGTTTGAAAAATTTCCTCAAAGAAATATGGTCTCATAGAATGCCATGATGTAAGCAAATGCAATTGGGAGCTACTCCTATTTATTAGTTATGCAATGTGAAGTAATTGCATAACTGCTTAGGTTGACTTTGTAAAAACTATATTGTAATTGAAATTTTGTCATCTATCACCATCTAGTTATTAGTTATGCAATATGAAGCAATGCAATGTAATCAATGGTATGAATATAAACTACAAAAATCTATTTTTACAATTTATTAGTTAAACTCTTTATTTTATTTTCTCTCTATATCTCTATGTTATGGAAATGCCTTTAATTTTTTTTAAAAAAATTTTTTATCTCTTGTTCTACTATTTTTTACCTTTTTTTTAAAATCTGATTTTTTCCCGATTTTTTGTAGACTTGTTCATGATTTTTTCAAAAAATCTTATACTTTCGATTTGTCGATTTTTTCCCCAAAATATTTTTGCTGCTATGGTATAAACACATATCTTTTTGTAATATCAAGGATACTTTTTGAAACTTCCATGCATTGCTAATCTAAAAGGAAAAGTCTTTTTCCTAATCTGTATGCAGCCATGCTTTTGACATTGTCAAAAAGAGCAAATATGGACACCATCGATAATAAATATTTGTATTAACCAAATAGCCATGCACACATACATCAATATATTTTGATATAAGTATAAAATATAGTTACAAAATAGCCATATAGGCTTACGAGAATGCCATATAGGCATACAATATCAAATATATCCAATACAAGATATGTACAAAATTTCCATGTCTAGGCATACAACAAAGGGCTCTGGAATCAAAATTCATTTCTCTCCATGTTCTGGAAATAAATTCTTTCCCTTTGTTTGGTGATCTAATGGTGATAAGTCCATCACTCATTTTTGTTGTGCTCAAGGAGTGCTCCTACTGCTCCTCCTACAGTTTAGCTCCTGGTGAAGTTTTAATTGTTACAATAAGAAGTAAAGACATTAATATATATAGAAATTACATTATAAGAAATGATATATTTAACAAAATAATCACTTACGGCCATCTCATGATCACTCTCCATGATGGAAATATTTACATGTTGATGCTCAGGTGTACTCAAGCCCTGTATAAACCATACAAATAGGAATTAAATTGTGAATCAATAATGGTTTGATTTTTCACTAGAACTAACATCTATAACAACGAATGTAAATTGAAATTTAGTAATTTGCCTCATACCTCCTCTATCAGAGCCATGGAGGACTGTATAGCGGATGAAACACCAATATCCATTTCCCTTGTAACATTTGGAGGTGTTTCCACAACCAACATCTGAAAATAAAACAACAAATTATTCAACCACAAAAAAGTTACAATAGCGATCCACGTCATGACTTATAATGTATGAGATCTAATGAAATTTTTTTGGAGTACAAGTATTAAACTATATATTTCTGGTAGGCCTTTGCAATTTGATAGGAAGACCAAGCATGATGGGGAGAAGAACACATACTCAATTGTGAAGGATGGGAAGACTTACAACCTTTCACCTCTCCTAGAAAAAAACAAGGCAAAGCATGAAGGGCCTAGTGTTTTGATGGTGGGTGAGAAGGAGTTCATGAATACCTTGAAGGAAGGGGAGGAAGAGGATTCTTCCTGATTATGAACCCAAAAAGTGAAGCATATCTACCCACAAAGAAGAGGGAAGATGCACCAAAGGAAGTCCAAGAGTTGTTGGAAAGGTACAAGGACATAACGGTGAATGAATTACCTAGTTCCATACCTCCCATTAGGGATATAAGCCACCATATTGATCTGATTCCAGGGGATACATTGCCCAATAAGGCTGCATACAAGATGACACCTACTCAAAATGAGGAGATTTCAAGACAAGTGCAAGAATTTGAGCCCATGTGTTGTTCCTAATGTCCTAGCACCAAGGAAGGATGGGAATTGGAGGCTTTGTACTAATTCAAGAGCCATTAATAGAATCACAATCAAATATAGGTTCCCGGTGCCAAGAATGGAGGACCTCATGGATTTTCTATCAGGAGCATCTTACTTTTCCAAGATTGATCTAAAGAGCGAGTACCATCAGATAAGGATTAGAGAGGGGGATGAATGGAAGACAACTTTCAAGACTAATGAAGGTCTCTATGAGTGGTTGGTGATGCCCTTTGGGTTATCAAATGCCCCTAGTAAATTTATGTGCCTTCTAAATGAGGTATTGAGACCTTTCATTGGAAATTTTGTTGTAGTTTATTTAGATGACATCCTTGTGTTTAGCAGGTCTAAAGAAGAACATTTGAAGCACCTTGACATGACACTAAGGAGGTTACAAGAGGAGAAGTTGTTGATCAACATGGAAAAGTGTGAATTCATGAAGGAAGAACTAGTCTACCTTGGTTTTTTCATCTCCAAGGGAAGTTTGAAGATGGATCCTTCAAAGGTGGATGCTATTCTTACTTGGCCAACACCAAAATCCATGGGAGATGTTAGAAGCTTCCATGGACTTGCAAGCTTTTATAGAAAGTTCATCAAGAACTTTAGCCAAATTTGTGCACCAATCTTGGACACCATCAAAGGAGGTAACAAAGGTAAGTTTTCTTGGACCAATGAGGCTGATAAAGGTTTGAATATCTGAAAATGGGAGTAGCAAAACAACTTATACTTGTTCTCCTTGATTTTGATAATTTTCTTACCATTGAGTGTGATGCTAGCAATCAAGCTATAGGGGCTATTTTGAGCCAAGAAGGTAGATCGGTTGCATTTTACAGTGAGAGGTTGAATGAAGCAAAGAGGAAGTATTCTTCCTATGATTTGGAATTGTATGCTATGGTCCAAGCCCTCAAAAATTGGAGACACTACTTGTTACCTAAATATTTTGTTGTTTATACTAATAATCATGCCTTTAGTTTTTTGAATGCACAGGACAAACTTAGTCATAGGTACATGAAGTGTGTAGAGTCTTTGCAAGCCTATAATTTCACAATAAAGAATAAGAAGGGCCAAGAAAATAAGGTGGAAGATGCTCTCAGTAGAAGGGAACTTGTAGTGAAAGAGATCCAATTCCAAAGCATGGGGGTCGAAGCATTGAAGGATATGTATCATGAAGATTCAAATTTCAAGGAGGTATACAATGTTTGTGAGTAGTATTTGAATTATTTTCATGGTGAATTCTCTAACTTTTTATTGTAGAATGGTTTTCTCTTCAAAGGAAGCCAATTGTGTGTGTGTAAATGCTCAATGAGGGAGAATATCATAAAGGAGAAACATAGTGGGAGTCTTGGAGGTCACTTTGGCCTTGACAAGACCTTGGAACAAGTTAGGATATTTTACTATTGGACAAAATTGTAGGTGGGTGTGAGAAGGTATGTGGAAGGTTGCACAATATGTCAAAGGGCAAAGGGAACTTCATCAAATGCAAGAATCTATCAGCCACTGCCCATTCCCAATAGGCCTTGGGAATGTGTAAGTATGGAATTTTTCTTGGGGTTTCCTAGAACCCAAAGAGGTTTTGATAGTATATTTGTGGTAGTTGATAGATTTAGTAAGATGGCACATTTTCTTCCTTGCAAATGCACCAATGATGCATCTCATATAGCAGGTCTCTTCTTTAAGGAGGTTGTTAGGATACATGGACTGCCTTTAAGCATTGCTTCTAACAAGGATTCTAAATTCATTGGTCACTTTTGGAGGGCCTTGTGGAAGAAAATAAAGGAAAAAATATGTCCTTTAGTTCAGCATACCATCCAAAAACAGATGGACAAACTGAAGTGGTGAATACATCATTGGGAAACCTCTTGAGATGCCTTACGAAGGAGCATGGACAAGCTTGAGATCTGGTTTTACCTCATGCTAAATTGGCATATAATGATGCCATGAATAAGAGCATTGGTATAATCCCTTTTGAAGTAGTCTATGGCATGCACCCTAGAGGGGTTTATGAACTAAGAGATCTAAAAGGAGTTGCTAAGAGAATTTCTCAAGGTGAGGACTTTTATGTTATAATTAGGGATATTCATCAACAAGTCAAGGAAACCCTTCAAAAGAATGTTGAGAAGTATAAGGAAAAGGCGTATTTAAAGAAGAGGAATGTCCAATTCAAGGTTGGAGACTTGGTGATGGAACACTTGAAGAAGGAGAGACTTCCAAAAGGAAAGTATACCAAACTCATGATGAAGAAGATAGGACCTTGCAAGGTGGTCCACAAGTTTGGCCAAAATGCTTATGAAATTGAGCTACCTCTTGGGGTGGAAATCTCTCCTATCTTCAACATTTCTAACTTGTATCCTTTCAAATATTTTGTGAATGTAGGTGATGGAGTAGGTACAACAAAAATGGAGGATGAAGATTGGGTGAAGGAACTACCCCCAACCAACCTATGACTCTTCAATGCATCCTAGACACCAAGGAGACAAAGAAGACTAGAAGGAAGGTTTACAAGGAATACTTGGTCAAATGGTAAGGTCTACCTAAAGAGGATGCAACATGGATTCCAGAAAATGATATTAAACAACATGGAACTATTGTAGAAGACCTGATCTCAAAGAGGACTTGAGATCTTTTTCTTGCTTGGGAGTATGGTGCAGGAGCACCCATGGGTCTAAGGGACCTAGAATAATTTTTCATGTTTTGTTTCTTGTATTATGGATGTAATAAGGTCTTATGGACCATTTCAATGCTTTGTATTAGGTCTTCTAGGTTTTTGGTTGAGTTTTTGGTCTTGGTGACCAACTTCTTTGTACAACAAGGTCTCCATCCTCCTTTGTAAGTCTAGTGAATCTTGGAAAAATAAGGAAAAAGGATGCCTTGCTATATCTAGACACCTGTGGGGAGTCACCTTACTTTTTTACAAGGTTTTAAATTCCTTTGAAACATTTTGGAAGGCTCTTTGTGGTCGAGTTGGTAGAAGTCGCTCACATTTCCTTAACTAGGCAATTAGAAGTCAAAGCATGAGATTAGTTGTTTTCCAACATCTCTCTTTTCAAAAGACAATTCCAAGAAGTTTGAGAGAGTTTTTAAGACTTCAAATATGACTCTCTTTTTCAAGGCAAGGTTGATGTTGATGTTTTGAAGAAGTTTCAATAAGAAGTTTGCTATTTTTCCTATGTTTTGGTGAAGAATTTGTTGATCCCGTACTTCGTATGAAATATATGTTCACTTTCATGCTCCAAGCCTATAATGGTTGCATAGGTAATTGAATAAGATTTTTCTTTAGCATTGCAGTGGTGAGATTTCATTGAGTATCAAGGGAGATATTCCAATTTCTCTATCGGGTGGTTTGAAACCCATTAAAATCAAGGTTATGGGTGAAAAATATATATTTCTTCCATTCCCATGTTGTAAAATTGCTAAATATTGGAGGGATGGAAGATATAAGGTTGTACTATCATTTCCTCAATGTTTTGGAGAACAAAAGGCTCATTTTTTGAAGTTGTGCATGAATTTTGTCTTGACATCTCTATGTGGAATGCATAATTGACAAGCAAAAAAAATGATTTTTTTCTTGATTTTGAAGAATCTATTTAA
Organism: Sequoia sempervirens; assembly: GCA_007258455.2. Classification (NCBI taxonomy): domain Eukaryota; kingdom Viridiplantae; phylum Streptophyta; class Pinopsida; order Cupressales; family Cupressaceae; genus Sequoia; species Sequoia sempervirens. Next base: position 12,608 of record VDFB02203936.1, on the reverse strand, counting down.
GAAGCACTTAGGAATGGTGGAAACAGGTGTGGAGAACCTATAGGAGTCTAAATTCTAGCTTTGGGGTGAAGGGGAGAGCCTATATAGTCAATACCTAGGTGTAGGTCTGTGAATTAGGCCTTTCAGAGCAGTGGTAGAAAGGGCCATTGTGAGTGATGTTTTGACAGTCAAGAGGAAGGGTTTTGGAACCTTGTAGGGGTCCATATTAGGGGTATGAATCCATAAGTTTGGTGTCTTAACAGTCTTCCTTATGTTTTTTATTCTGACTATCCTACCGGGCAAGGGCTGCAAGCCTTAAGAGAGAGTGAGGTCTAAGTCACCATAGTGATGGGTGTTTGTTGAAACCTAAATGCTAGAGGGTTGTTAAACCTTGTTTTGACTTAATGAGACATGATCCAAATTTTTTCAAGCTTTGTGAGTGGTCTGAGTTGTGAACACTACGTGTGTGGGGTTGATCTCTTAAAGAATAGTGGAGTTTAGGACTCATTAGAGTATTTGAGAGAAGCATTCAATGGAGTGACTTTGCCATTTGTGATTGTGATTTTTCCTTCCCTGCCACTCTGCATCATTTCTAAAGCTTATGTAGGCTATTTCCATCGTGTTTGTGGTGGTGTCAGGAGTATTTAAGGTTTGTAAGTACCTTATGTAATACACCCTCCTTTGTAGGGCTTGATTTGTGCATAGAATAAGCTTAGTTAATAAACATGATGTGAGTAATGTCTTGGAAGTCAGATGAAATGACTGAGGTGTAAATGGTTGATTGTAGTATCTTGGTCTTTAGGAACTAGTTGGTAAAAGTGTAAATTTGGTGAGTTGTTTAAGGAATTGAAAGATTCAGAGCTCTTTATTAGGTTTTTTCTTTGAATTCATATAAATTGATGATGAAAAAGGTGTGTTAGGATCTAATGGATATAGGTTGTGACATGAAAGATTGGTTTTTGGTTATTTTTCCTAGGTAAAGAAAATTGAGTGGAAGGGTGCCTTGGTGAATGATGAAAGAGTGGATTGTTTAGTGACTCTAATTAGGTTTCTTGTGGACGGATCAGTCATTTTTGTTGATAAATAAGATGTTTGAAGCTTGAGGATGATAAGAAGAAGTATTGAAATGAGTTGGCTTGTTGTTTCCTTCTAGTTGCAAATGAAACAATGTGATTTTTGATGAAAAGAGAGAAATTTTAGTTGCTTATTCAATTTGATCTTCTCCTGATTCAATTGGGCTAGATGTTGGTGCAGGAGCACCTAGGTCATCAAATTCTTTTCAATTTTGAAAAAGAGATGAGTTTTCAAATTTGTATTCAGTCAATCACAAAAGGTCATGAAAAAATGATGTAAATCATTTTCAAGGTCATGAGGTCTTATTTGAATGTATTTAAGGTTATGGGTAAGTTCTAGGTGGTCAAAGTGGGAAAATGCAAACAATGCAATAATGCAATATTGTTAAAAGTTGTTAAATTGACAAAAACAAGGAAATTAGGCATATTAAGGGTTAAAAGGGGCAGTTTCAACCGATGGAAAGATAGTTATAGAAAAGGAAATATCTTTAAAAGGCATGTAAAGGCAAGAAAAAGTAGAAGTTTGTGTTCTTGTAATTAGATTTTGAAATAAAAATTCCCTGTCTCTGAGTTTGTAGCATTACTCTAGATTGTTTTTTTTTCTTGTGTTGGTACTTTAGGAACACCCAAAGTTAAATCATAGTGTGTATACATGTAAAGAGGAGTTAGTTTCCAATTTCAAGAGTTGGAATTGGTTAGTTTTAGGAAACAAAAGAATAAGAGGCAGTTTTCAATGCCCGATAGAGTCCTTTTAGAAGCAAGTTTGAGAGTCCAATAGGGTTTTTCTTCACTAATCCACCAATGTAGGTCAAGTAAATTGGTGGATTAGGTTAGTGTTAGGATTTTTTGCATGTTTTGATGATTGTAAGTGTAGGGAAAAATAAGAATACCATGGTGGAGTTGCTGCTACATTGGAAAATAAAGGATTTTCCTACACAAAGTGACGCTACAGTCATGGGTCATGAATAAATAAAGCTTGAAGAGACTTGGAAATGATGTAGGAGGTCTTGGAAGATATAAACAATCATGTTCTAGGTGGTGGTCGGAGAAATAGAGGTTTGCAAGAGTATTTTTACAAAACCCTCCTTGATTTGTGCTTTTACACCCTATAAATGAGGGTTTATTTGATTCAAAAACTTTCATGGTTTTTAATCCCTATAAATAGTGAAATATTGAGTTATAAGACATTCTTGAAGACTTTTTTGAGTTTTTGAGTGATTTGGAATTTTTGAAGGGCTCTCCTTTGTAAAACATGCCTAATCTACTAGCCTTTCTTTAGAGGATAGTCTGAAATCTGATGATTTTCTTTATGTAAAATGTCTAAGAACTTTGATATGTTGTGATATGTAGGAAAGTGTTTCTAAATGTGCATTGAGTTTTTTAATAAGCTTTGAGATAGGAATGTAACTACCTGACTCAATGGTTGACAAACCTACTAGAGGAATATGATATTGTCTTATCAAAACAAAGATGTTTGTTTAAACAATGGAAAGGATGATATTGAGTGCTTGGTTACTATCAAAGTAATGATATGATTGATGTTACTAAATTTGGTTAAGGTGTATAAAATAGGTTTGGTGACTTTGATGGTTGGATGGGTGAGTATTATGAAGCCTTTTGAGAAAATTGGTGATTAACCACAAGATGATAATCAAGATTCTGTTGTAGCATGAGTTTGTAACTTGTAAATAGACTACTGCAGTCAAAATATGGTGAGTACAGTGCTTGATAATGGATTGATAAGAATGAGGTATGGTTTAGTTGATTTGTTTCCTTGGTGAATAAATGAAAGGATGAATTGTTGAAGTGTCAATAATTAGGTTTATGTTGTTTTTATGGTGGTTGAGAATGATATGAATCTAATTGATTAAGTCAAAGTTTTCTTTAATATGGTTTTTTCTTTGAATGAGTCAATTGGAATACTGATTAGTGGAATGATGAATGATGGCCTATGGAATGCCTAAGAGAATTTGAGTGGATTTTGGTTGAATGAAAAGTATATTTCTGATGAAATTATATTTGATCTTCTCCTGATTCTATTTGGGATTGAAATCCCTTGAAGAAATGATGTTGATGGTGTTTGTTGGATGCTTTGCATCAGATGTACCCTGATGATTGAGTGTTTTGATATGATGCTCTGCATCACTAACTACCTTGTCTATGCTATTGCTTATTGTTATGGTTTCATATATTTTTTCCAAGCATCCATAGTTTGTCGTGCTGGTGCACCTTTGCAAGCACATGCCTCCATGTGAAGTAACTACATCATGTTTCTTATGTTGAATTTCTAAACAACTATATTGTACAGTTGAAATTTTGTCATCTATCAACATCTAGTTATTAGTTATGGAATTTGAAGTAATGCTTTGATTTTGAATGATGTGTAATGCAACACAACCAACAATATGAATATAAACTACACAAATATATTAATTAGAATTCATTAGTTAAGTTCTCTTTATTATATTACCTCTGTGTACATTTGAGTGAATCCACTGGCACTAGGAGGTGTTTGCTTGAAACTGCCAATATTAGCCTGTTCAACATCCAAAATCACATGTATTAAAATACCTTTAGTAAAACAATGCTATTAACATGTAATAAACTTATAATTGTTTACTAGTTACATACCCCACTAATAGGTGTATTACAAAAATAAATAGGTGGAGGACTGGTGTATCCAGTCTCAACACTGTGACCTTGCAATTTTATTAAAATAATAAAACTAAATTAATTAGTCATGCATTTTAGAATAAGAATTTAATAAATTAAATTCAATGAACATATTGACTTTTACCCGACTATCAATGCCATATACATGATGTAAAATGTCAACCATCCTCTCCATCCCCATAGCAGCATACAGATCCAATGTAGCAACATACAGATCCTACGTAGTAGCATACAAATCATGTGTAGCAGCCTCCTGAGTGTCGGTGGGGTCATATGAACAAGTCACCTTGCAAGATTGACACACATGGGTTCAAAATCCACCACCTGAAGACTCCCTTGGATGGAATTGTACAATAAGGCTAGTATGATGGATGACACTCCAAGTCAAAGTGTTGATTGCTTGCAATGTCTCTACGTCGACACTCTCCTTCACAATGATAGGCATAATAATGTGCTCATGAGGCGGCCTAGGAAGAGGTCGTCTCCCTTGCCACATAGGATTCGGTTGTGCTCTGGGCCTATCCTGAGCCGACCCCCCACCTCTCCCATGGAACTCCCTCATATCAAAATAATTTTGGATTTGGTTCAATACAAACTCACTGTATAGTTTCCTAAGAAAATTTTGGGGGACTTCACAATTGTTGCACGGTGGGTAATCAAAGACCAAGTACCACCTATCATAAAAACGGTTCCTAATCTCTTGGTGGTGGCACAAAGAATAGGAAACCTCTTCACATTGAGGCTCAGATTTTGATTTGTTCTAGGGCCAGTGAATAAAGAGCACAAATCACCTTTAGTAATTTTTAAATCTTTTACTTGTTTATATGATAGTTTATCTACATAATATGCTCTAGCTGCCTGACTCTTATCTTTCCATCCCGTTATCTGTTCGGTTATTGAATCTACATTTTTTAACATTTCTTTCATTGAATTTTCTAGTGTCATTCTTTTTTTGGTTGAAGCATTTGGATCACTCAACCTACTGATAAGATCCCCAATTTATTTTTTGTTGTTTTCAATTTCACTCCTCAAATTTTGTTGAGTGCTAGGAGGGTGTTGAGTGATTGGTGGGGGAGGTTGATTTTATTGAGGATTTTGTTGAGGATTTTTAGGATTTGCAGGATTATTTGCATCTCCTACAAATTAAAATCAAATCAAATCAAATCTAACCTAAAACAAACAAAATCAACTTGAAACTAAGAAATTAAAAACAAATAGCAAACAATACTTACCTCCTGCACCTCTTTGTCATCATGGTGCCATCTTTGCAAATGAAAAGCAACTATTGTTGATGAATTTTGTAGAATTATTCCTCCTAGAATGCGAGCATGAAAATGAGGGTTTTTAGCTGCGGGCAAAGCAGAAAAATAGAGAAGAGAAAATGAATAGCTTTCACTTTTTTTTCTTTTAAAATTCCATAACACGAGTGCTTTATTACACGCTCACGTTATGGCATTTTCAATATTTTTTTGAAGTTGGCCACAAAAGTGTAACCCAACTTCATGCACCCACCCTAATTGTATGAAAACATTATTGATGAGTAGATGAATTATTAGAACTATTTTAGATAAATATATTCTCTATATCTAGATATATTATTTACCAAGGTCTCATTGCTCCTTTAGGTGTACATACATATATAACATGGAAAATGAAGATGTTCCACCTACAAAAAATTTGTTTGCAAATACCACTAATGAGATAAAAAAATTGAGAGATTCATTAGCACAGGGTGCAAACCCAGGGATATATACTAAACCATGCATGTCAATATTGCATAGTCTAGAAAAACTAAAAGATGAACTTGAGAGGACTAGTGCATATTCCCTAGATAGAGTAGCTTCTATTCTTTCTTGCATGTAGGAAGAAGTACATGGTGATGCTCCCCTTAAACAAATACATGATAGTGTGACCAAATAAATGATAAAAGCCACTTGTTTTCCATTTTATCAAAATGTGCATAAGGTTAGGGGATATCAGGTCACTAGATTTGTCAATCATGTTATGGCCTCATTGATCTACCCACAATTTCTCACAACACATGGTCTATACCCAAACAATGACCAAATTCCATTGTATTTTGTTCAGCAGTTGTATGTTGAGGTCCATTTGGGCCTCAAAGTCAACTACCTGGGCATTCCACCATATGCTGGTTAGGGGCATGGCAAGATTGCTGATATGCCCACCTATCGTTTAGTAGATAAACCACCCCCAGTGTTTAGGGTATTGGTTGGCGAGAGGTCTCCTGATTTCACCCCATCTCTAGGCTCCATAGAAAATGAGGTTGTCATTGCTTCCCAAAAGGAAGCAATTGACACTATAGGTGACATTGCAGCTACCACCAATAGGATATCTACTGATCATGTAGGTCAATATTTGATGTCTAGAGGTTCTCGATCCATGCCATTTTCAACATAGTGGACCACCATGAATCCTTATACAATGATGAACATCCCTACTCCCACATAGCTTGATGCACTTACAGGAGATATGGCACACATGAATCTGCATTGTTTAGTTGAGGCCCTCTTGGAGGACTATGCCTCCATTGCATCTGACTATGGGATTGTTATAGAGCATGTTAGAGATCATTTGAGATGTAGAGGTCGTTCAGTTCTAGGATCCCATCACTCTCAACCCAACACTAGTGCACGCCAGGATCTGCCTACAAATCATTCAGTAGCTACATGAACTATGGGTTTTACTGACATGTTGATTGGTTTTGGTTTGTCATCATCAATGCCATCTCACCTGCATAGTCCTCTTCACTCATCATTTATGGAACAACATGGGATAGATCAGAAGGATGCAGATGTTGGTTCTTTGCTTCAATGTATAGTTGATATGGTGGAGGTGTCCATTTCAGAGGACTTAGGTCATCCGATATCAGATGATGTGCATGTATGTGTGCATGTGCATGTTTCAATTCCTTTTTAATTATTTTTAAATTTTAGTTTTAACTTAGAGATATTCATGTACTGATATATGTATATATATTGTAGGTGGACATACCTCATGTCTCTCCTAGCCTTGTTTCTCCAAATCATGCACATTGATGTGACTCTATGGATGAATCTGCCACCAGTGGACATGTGAGTTTTAAATTTTTATATATACATGTGTATATGTACATGCATATGTATGCACATAGATCTAGATAGATATTTAAAAATATACAAGTAAATTCTTAAAAATAACTTTCATAAAATTTATTTAATATAAATTATATGTATTTAACACATTTTGTAAACATTTTTATTTGCAGGGCTCAACACATCCATCAGAGCAGGACCATTCTCATTCAGTTGGTTGTTCAACTAGGAGTCGACATTCATATTAGGCCCTGCACTAGATCTATGATCTTTACTACATGTATTTGCCTATATGATGATCTTTAGTATTCAACATTTGATGATCTTTTCTTATATACATACATTTGGCTCTTTTCTTATATACATACATTTGGCTATTTGATTATATGGTGATTTTTAGTATTCGAGATTTGATGATCTTTGCTTATATACAGAAATTTGGCTATTTTATTATATAAATACATTTGGCTATTTTCTTATAACATGTTATATGTTTATACATTGAATCTATTTACATGTATATATGTTTTTTCTTATGTTTACATTTTTATATGATATATGCATACATTTTCTTATATTCAATATACATACATTTTCTCATTTGATGATCTCTTAGAACTTACATTTCCTTATATGATATACATTTGATCTCCAGTAGAATTTTAGGAAATGAACATGCCACTTTATAATTAAGTTCATTCATGTTGACCACAATAAATAATTTGCATGCACACCCATTGAATTTTATAGTAAAAAGTCAAAAATTATAAAATAAATGACTCTCAAGCTCAAGTACACTAATGATATTTTATAAACGAGTTATATAATATAATTATAAAGAAGAGGTAGGTATATTCCTTTTATAATTATATACCATCCTTCAAACACTTTCCCTCTAAGTTATAAATTTTTTATATTAAATTATTTCATAAATAATCTCTTAATCTACACCATTATTAAATTATATGAAAATTTTATTCTTTGAAACATTAAGAAAATTCAATTCAAATTATACCTCTATTGTATTTTTGACAAGTAACAAAATTCTAAAATTACTCTAAGATATGTGTTGCATATCTATACATTAAAAAGCAACAAACTCCACAATGAAATAACTTGTTTGATTACCACTTGATTCATTTAATGATCTAGGATGTAGTTATTCCATACACTAGAATAATTTTTTCCCCATATGCATATAGATACAAGCTTATTTTTCATTATTCCATATCAAATTGCAAGATTAATTCGCATTTATATCAATTGGAGCTCACGGATTTTGGAGACATCTTTAACTTGAAGAAGAAAATGGGACAACAAAGAAAAAGAAAAAATGTGGCTCAACGAAAATTGTCAAAAGAAGAACAAAAGAGGCGTGAACAAAACTTGGAAAATTATCATAGAAAGAAACAAGGTACACATGCTTGTTTCTTCTCTCTCTCTCTCAAGTGTGTGTTTAGGACTTTTATTAACACCTCAATTTGTTTTGCTTATAAATATGCATGCCTTTTATGAAAACCATGTTAGATTTAACTTGGAAACTTTAATACTAAAAAATAGTCATCTTGCATAGACATTACTAAATTTGATGCGGTGAGCATCCGGTGTAAGGGCAATCATACAAAAAATAGTTAAATTTCAAGTTTCTCAATTTTTAGATGTTTTTACATTTTGATACCCTTTTAGTCATAATGAAATTCCCAATTTATGGTTTTATTTTCTATTCTTGGGTGGAAAGATATTGCAGTTTTAGTTTCCTAGATTTGCACCTAAAATCTTCTGAGTAGATTTGAGGCACTTAGAGTTCCTGGATCAGCCCTGAAACTTGCCAAAATCGGTGTAGCAAATTTCTAGCGCGTTCTTGACTTCGAGACCTTTCCAACGGTTCAAACGGTTCGCGAATCGGAGTCCCGGATCAAAAGTTATGGCCCAGAAGTTGGCGCACTTTCTAGAAGATACAATTGCAAATGTTCTTTTGAAATTTGAACTTCAAGTTGTAATTTTTGGCGCCAAACCACCTAAACTCAAAATTTGAATGTTGTTTTGGCTCCAAACTAAAGAGGAGTCTATTTATGGCAGTTTCTAATTTTTGGGTAACTTTTGGGGACAAGCTCGCATATTGCGAAAGGGTGATCAGAGTTTTGTAACTTGCATGTGTTGTAGAACTTGGGGATTTGAGATCCTCTCATGTAAGAAGCTCCATTTTGAATAATAAAATTATTCTCTTGAGAAGCTCCATTTTGAATAATAAAATTATTATCTTGTTTGTGGGTTATTTTCTAAGTCTCGGCTACACCCTCATCAAAATTACTTATCATCTATTTCCAATTTCTTTTGTTCCATGGAATTCCTAAGTTTAAGAATATTTTATTTTATTTCTTTCAACTCGACAAGTAAATAACTCATAGTCTCTCACTTTCTTTGTTTGCATGTAAATTCAAAAAAACAGGAAATTCTCAAGTGGAAGTCGAGCTAAATCTAGATATTGGATCAAAAAAATCCGTTGAACAACACATGGACCTTGAAATTAGGGAGGAGACCCAAGTTCAAACAATGCTTGTTGGAGAGGGGTTGGGATCACTACCTTCTATTGGTATGGATGAGCATATAAAACTAGTTGTTCAAAACTTCTCTCACTTATAACATCATGTCTTATCACTTTCTTTGCTTGCATACATAAATTTCACTTATATAGAATCATCTTTCACTTTTCTTTGCAAAATGTGACATGTAGAAAGTTCTCAACAAGCAGGAAGTTCTCATGTTGAAGTTGAGCCAAATCTAGATATTGGATCAAATGAATTTGTTGAAGAGCACATGGACCTTGAAGATAGGGAGGATGCCCAAGTTCAAAAAATGCATGTTGGAGGGGGTCAGGATCACTTCCTTCTACTACTATGCATGAGCATATTAAACTTGCTAAAAAGGTGATGAAACAAATTTCTTATAGAAATTTAGATCATTTACTTGAAATGGATATGGAGAAGCTAAAATGTTATGCAAACCAGCCTTATAATAAGAGAAAGAGGTCAATGACTAAATATATAAATGGAATAATCAATCATCATTTCAATCATCTTGATACACTTGAAAAAGATCAATTGTTACCATGTTTACTTCTTCGTAATGAGTTGAAAGAGTCATTGCAATTGTTAAGTGTACATTCGACATCAAAGAAGAAGAAACACATGGGATTACAAAAGGATATTGCTCAAAATGTTAAAAAGGGTTTAGATTCTATTGGGAAAGGATCTCGATCAGTGGATAAGGCCACTACAAGACGGGTGATGTTGACATCTATTTTACATCAAGATATAGTAAGAAAAAAAGAAATTTTTGCACTTTCAGCCTAAAATTGGTTATAGTAGAAATACATTAATAAATATATGAGAAAAAAAGAAAGTTTTTGGGTGAGAGTTCAAGGCAATTGGGAAATTATGTGTAGAGCTCCCCCATCTCCGACAGATTGAAGATGTTGTTAGGAACTTGATCTCAATTTTTTGGCATGATTAGACTCATCCATCATCAAATACTAGAGATATTATGAGAAACAAGATTGGGCCTGGTATTTATGAAAATCATATCAAACATTGGCTAGACATAACACAATTTGAGATGTATATGAACTTTTGTAATACATATCCTCATATAAAGATTGGGAAAACAATATTTGAAAGATTAAAGCCATATTATGTGAAGATAAACAAGTTTTTTGAAACTTGTTGTTGTCGTTATCATATTGAATTTGATCTCTACTATCAGGTGTTTCGAAAGATGAGAGAAGAAAGTTGTGGGTTTCAAAATGCACCTCCTAAACAAGCAAGTTTGTTCATAAAGGCTATTTTATGTGATCATGAAAATGGACCTCAAATAAACTACATAAAAGGAATGTGTGAGACATGTGGAAATTTGGCTAAATTTCCTTCAAGAAATGAGGATAATGACCTAACAAAGACAGTAAATTGCAAGAGGTAAGTACTATTTTTAGAGAGTTTATTTGTTTCAATTTGATTAGATTGTTATTTGAATTCTCTAATGTAATGTTTCATTCATTGTGTGGTTTATTAAGTTTATTCACATATTTTACTCACACAGGTACAATTATGTAAAGTTGCAAACAAATTTTGGGAAGGAATCCACAAGGTTGAACTATGTAGAAGATAAAATTCCTATTGGAAAATTTATGGAAGATTTTCAAAAATTGATACAACCATACATAAAGCATTCCTTTTTTTCTAAGTGCCAAGCACGAAAATTCCAAACATTGAGAGATACTTTCCCACTTGGAACAGTTCTATCAGTAGTCAACTTTGCAAAAAATTACTCCTTCGTACATCAAAAGGAGATTCAATCAGAGATTACTTTTCAAAGCAAATCACTATTATGGTTCATGTGTGTTATTGACATGCACAATCAGAATTGGATGGTGTTGAGAGTATAGATGAAGAACGAGCCATAAAGAAAGAATATCACTTTTATATTAGTGATGATAAAGAGCATGAAACGCTTTTTTGTCCAACATTTCTTTACAATTTTTTTTGAGAATTTGAGAAGTAGGGGTGTAAAATTTGAAAAGAATTTTGTATGGTTAGATGGATGTGCAGAACAATTCAAATCTTCATGGCCATCCTATTCACTTTGTAGATATCATAAAATCTACAAAATACCACATGTTTGGAGTTTTTTTGAGAGTGGGCATGGAAAGGGTGAGCATGATGGATTAGGAGCTTGCATCAAATGAGCTTTAAGAAAATGTCAAATGAGTTATCCAAAAGATTGTATAGACAATGCACATGATGTTGTTGAATGATGTAAGAAACACTTTGCATCAAATGTGGTCAACACATCTTTGAGAACAAACTGACACATTCCACATAGATTGTTTTGGGAGATATCGGGTATGTATGAATTACATTTTCAAAAATTTGAATTTATTTAAATTTAAAAATTATATATATATATATATATATATATATATATATATACATGTTTTTTTCACATAAGTTTTTTGTTGTACATATGTATCTAGGTGTGGATAGAAGATCGATGCATGGATGCAAGAGGGTAGAAAAAACAAAATCTTTGCATTGTGTTAGGAGTTCAGATAGTCGCCATGGATGGATATTAGACACAAGGGATTACTCTTGTTTTTGCATTGAGTGCATTGAGGGAAACTCTGATTATGCATGCAACAATCAAGAACTTGGATATGTTGGTAAATGGGATATGGTGCCACTAGTTGTTTCAGAAACATATGATGAAAACAAGGAAGAAAGATTTGAAGACATTCCTTTGATTTCAATTGATTATGACCATATTTCAGGATTGGTTAGAAAAAGGTACATGTGATCTTCTAAGCACAGCCCACATGCACGTGGCCAAAGAAAATGGAGACTAGATAGTGAAGATCATCAAAAAATTCTACATGTTATTGAAGAGTGGGATGAACCAGAATCTTTGACTTAGATTATATCCATGATTTTCAAGTTCACTTGTAACCCTATACATGTTCAAGTGAGAACTTATATACTTAACTTGTACATAGTTGTAAATCATTTTGCGTAAATTACAATTATATGTACATATTTGTTCCATGGAATTCTTAAGATCAAGAATCTTTGATAGCGTCATCTCTCACATTTAATTATATACAACTTATATTTGTTCCATCGAATTGTTCCATGGGAAATTATGCAATTATATACAACTTATAATTGTTTTGAATGGAATTCTTTAGTTCAAGAATCTTATATACAATTATATATACAACTTATATTTGTTCCATCAAATT
>VDFB02203933.1:0-207991 GCA_007258455.2 Sequoia sempervirens | reverse complement strand
TGATCCCTTTTTCTGAGCCATTTGTTGCATTACATTCTTGGGTCAAATATCTACAATCTTGTTCAATTTCTTGCTTCTAGGATAAGTTCTAATGGTTTATTTAGTTGCTTTATGATCGTGACATGGCCAAAATTGGTGTTTCAAAAGGTTTCAAATCTTGAAAATATAAGGATAACCCATTTCTTATTTTGGTTTGAAATTTCTACAAATCCAGTTTCGTCAAAAATGGGGTCATTTGATACATTATTTTAATGTATTTTGGGTGTGGTAGAAATGTCCTGAGGGCTAATTTATAAAGGAGGTACTTGAATTTTAAGGGATGGGAAAATTTTGATGAAATGAGCTTTCTCTAAACAATTTATGGTTCCCCTAAACAAATTTTGAGGCTCCAGGTGTCCTAGTTTGCTTGCATTGAATTTTCTCCAAATGGCTTGCAAACATATTTAGAAGTCACAATTTTTATAATGTTTCAAATGTTCATATTAAAATATTTTGAATATTTTAAATATTGTGAAAATATAAAGGGGCATTTAGGGAAAACATAAAATGCATCTTCAAATTTTTTGGAGGACAAGCAAGTTTAATTCTTGCTTCTGATTGACTAAAATATGGCTTTCAAGGCTTTCACAATGGCATGAAAACTCATTGCCCATTGTTGTTTTGATTTTCCTCTTTCATTCTATTTTAGTATAATTTTGATGGGAGGAAAGATTATTGAAATTGTAGAGTTATCCAACTTCAAATGCATGGACGTGTTGCTAAAAATCTCAAAAAAGCAATGACTGAATGCATACACTAGAGAAATTGAAGAATGCAATAAGTTGCAGTAAACAGAGTCCATGTTTGATGGAACAATACTTGCTTGCCTATAAGAATGAAGATGGTGTTAGGAGAAGAGTTGTGGGGGCACAAGAAAGTAAATATTTTATTTGGGTGTTGTGACTTCCTCACCAACCCATTAAAATAAAATATTGTTTTCCTAAATGTTGCGAGAACATGGGGAAGTGAAGTATGAAGCTTTATTTTAAATTTTTAAATAATAACTTGCCCATGAGCTAAAGAAAATAAATGCTACCTGATGGAACCCCTCAATAAATTTCTTAGTTCCACCCTAAAAACTATGCAAAGTCTTACTTGGGTTGTCGCTTCTCATTTTAGGTCATATACTCATCACTATGTTAGGGTTTTATATTCATAAAACCTCCCATACTTGGCCTATGAATCAAAAAATCTCTTAGTTGTCCTATTTTTACATTGACTTGATATTCCTAGTTTCTGGTTGTTTGAGTTATCACTTATGCCATTAAAGTTGTGTATTCATTGGCCCCTTGTTTAGGTTCATCAATCCGCTTGGTCCTTTTAAGCATAAAATTTTCTTATGATCGAGGCTTGATTTTAATAGTTTAAAATCTTAGCCTTGATTCTTAAGGGTCAATCTCTCATTTTCCTATAGATTCCCCCATTTTATATTCAATTTTGTAGCATGTGTAGAAATGGAACTTCATGTTGGTCTTCTAATTGTGGGGAATTAATCCCACTCATTCCCCATATGCTCGCATTGGATTATTTCTTCTTATTTTATTCACATGGGCTAGCAGGCTTCAGCCACATGTTTGGTATGCTTGTGGGCCCAGTTTCCTTCGTGAAGATGACTAGTTCCTTTTAAAGAAGATCAAAGGTTATAGGATTGAAGACATGGCCACAAGTCTACCCCTCACCACGTGCCTGTCTTGATTTATTTCATATTATTTGAAAGACATAAGCTAGCAAGTGATGGAAAAGTGGTAATACTAGATGGTGGGACCAAAGTCTCCATAGGGCTAGTGAACATAGTCTAAAGGAAGATCAATAGTCAGTGTTACAACACATGTTCTCATTCAAGCCATTCCCCACACGCTCGTTCACTACAATAGTGAGGAAGGTAGTCACATGAGCTTGCAAGTGTAGTGACACTTGTCATTTTTGTGGGACCGACTAAGCTTTGAGGATGGAGGTTTGTATCAAAAGAGATGAAATTGACAGTCGATGGCAGGTGACATGGGATAATATAGACTACTCCCCGCTATCCCATGAGGGTGCTACCCATGTCTTGTATTTTGTAATGGGCAAGTGGGAAAGTGCCACGCACACTTTCTAAAAGGCTCTAGTGGGCTCTAATCAAGTTAGAATACTTCTAAACTTGGTTGAGAGTGTACTATTTCTAAATGGAACTATTTTCAACATTGTTCTAAGGCACATGCTTGAGATTTCAGTCATCAGTCAAAAGTGAAAACAAAGTAGGGTAATGTACAAACCAATATTTTGAGATCAAATCAAGATCATTCCCCATTGTTTTGCTACAAAGAAATACATGTGATTTAATTGCCATAGGTAAGCGGGTAATTGTAGCATGAATAGTCTTAATTGATGCTATGTACAGAGTGAATGTATATCTACTCAAGGTTTTTCTAATTTAAAGGAGCATTAAAAGCATAATTAAAACTTAAATATAAGTGGTTTCATAGTAATATACCCATTGATTTATCTTTTAAAACATGATCAATGGTTAAGACTAAAAGGATCAAAGTAGACTATTGGTAGCTCATGCACACAAGCTTTCTTAATTAATGGTTGGCACATTTGCATGGCTCATTATAGTGAGGACTGATGGCCATATTTCTCATTCAAAAATTGCAATAAAAAAATAGTGATTGAGTTTGAGTCTGAGGGAAGAATTGGTAGAGGTCTTCATTTTCTTATCACTAAGAGGATGAGTAAGCTCAGAGAGTCTATTAGGCTAGTCTGAAGTTCTAGGAGATCAAGTTTTCTTGATTTTAAGGAGAATGTCTTTGAAAAAGAATTTGATACATTGGGAGCTCTCGACACAATCAAAGAGTGTAGAAGATGCAAGAAATTGAAGTATGGTGTTAGAGTAACTATCACCCTTGAGAAGTTGAACTATTTTAAAGACCTACCCAAGGTTCAAAGGGGAAAAGGTTAAAGTGGAATATGAAAAGAAGGAAAAGAAAAGTGCAAGTATTGTAAGGCCTATCTGGGAGGACATAATTCTCCTAGTGAGGTTTGTAATATCACTTCATACAGTGAGGGTGACACTTATCCCAAGTGTGACTGTTATCCAATCTCCCTTGTACCATCTAATTATTACAACAAGGAGGTAGTAATGGTTCCTTGAGTTCCTCTGCGAGCAAGGAGCGAGCTAGTATCCTTTGAGTCTAATGACTCAAAGTGATGAATTTTCCCCATTATTGTTTTTGATGACATGATGGCCCTTTTCTTAGGATTTTCCTATTCAACTTTCCTGTGATTTCTTGTTTCTAGTGTTGATGTGGAAATTTTTCATGCTGGTGTATTGGAGAACTACAAGACTTCCTAATGTTTGTGGCATGTAGGTTTCTTCTAGGTAGTATGCAGGTTTTCTGCTAGGGCAATGAGTGGACAATCTTCTTTGGTCAACAAGGATGAGGATTCAATGTTGTTGTAACAAACTCTACCTTTTGACAAGCTAGCATGTCTTCGTGCAAGGGATGTGGAATGTGGTCTTTTACTCTTCCATTTTATGTAATGATTACAAGTAACTAACTAAGGACGTCTCAAATTCTGGTGCAAATGATCATGAAATGAGATGAAATATAAATTTTATTGAGCTTGATGCTTGTTTCTCCCTTATTCTATAAAAGGGATTTCAGGGCTCATTATAGAAGTCATATTTTTTAAGTTTGAATAGGGTTTTAGGAGTAAGCTAAGCACAAGAAAGGAACTTTAAGTATAATATAAATAAATAGGCCAGTATATTTTCTTGGGTATGAAATCTTGTATGTAATTGTCTTAAATTAGTTCTATAGAAACTACTAATACCAAAACAAATATTAGTCTTGAAAAAAATACTCTCCTATGTATATTTCTTACAAGTTATGAAGAAAATACTAATGTTGTTATCATTTATCTTCAATTGTTCCATTTGAATGTATGATTTTACTTTCAGCTTTAACTCTAAGAGTTGTTTAAAATGCTTGAAGAGGGACATATATTTTGTAAGGGATTGCTTAGGATTTTTAAGGAGTGAGTGTTTTTAAGAATTGTGAGTTTCATAAATGCAAAGCAGTATGAAAAATAGTCCACCTATCTCTAAATTGAGTAGTTCATATATTACTGATTCTTACATATTTGACTTCGTTGCTCCAATTGATGAGGCACTAGTCAATTTGTTAGAAAATATTAGATAAAAAATGAGCAAATAACACACCTAAAGAAGAAGTTAAAATAAGAACAATATTCATTTAAAATATTTTCAAGGATAGTGGGCATGTGCAGGATCGTGATGGGCCAAAAAGTGGTGAAATGATAGGTATGTGTAGGGTATGTGGCTGATGAATTTTTTTTACCCAAAATTGATGAAATGAAAAGCATTTTTAAAGGAGATTCCCAACTTTCAACCAATATAAATTATTCTTTACTTTGAATTTAATAAATAATTATTATTCATTTTCTATTTGAATTATGAATCAAGTCATAATTGATAGGCTAATTGAAAAACATCTATAGCTTTCAAAGGTTTTCACATTTTTTTAATCCAAAACATGCATCACATTCTATGCTTCACATACTATAGGATTAAAAAAATTGAATTTCATAAAGCTACCAAGCATATAATTCCCATTGAAGTTTTTATATTTTTGTACTGTAATAAAATATGATGATTAATTGCTTGCCTTGGAAAAGAAATTATTAAAAATATATCACATCTAGACATGAGTCCTCTCACTTTAATTCTAAAATCTTATAAAAAATATTATCATTTTGTTGTATATTTATTAGATGTGATACCTGTTTTATTTTTTTTTCCCAAAATTCTAAATATTACTACATTGAAATGGGGCCTTTCACCTAAATAGATTTTTTTAAAACCTAGTAGTTTAGAAATCACATTCAATTCTGATACATATCTTATTACAAAATTTTTAAAACAATATATATAACTTATTCATTCTTTAACGGCTAAGTTGCCTTAACTCTCATTTTTCTTAATTTTTTTCAAAACTTAAGGGGCTTATTTTTTTCCATGATATCCTACACATACCCTAGTGTGGTTGTTAGGAATATCACCACCATTCTAGCAAGTATCTTCATCGAAGATCTACTCAAATCTTCAATGTTACAGGGTTCTCATTTGTAATGCCAAATAGGAATTATTCCCATGTATAATTTGTTACACTGAATAATTTCCATGAAAACGATGCTGGGATCACCCTCCTAGGTATCAGAGAGCCTGAAGTAAAGGAGTAAGGATCACAAAATCCTAGACTCATTGTTTTGGCCACTGACCTTGAAGTTTATTCACTATAAGAGTTGACTACTCTTTAGAGGATTGTGGGGTTATGTTGGAAAAATCACCAACAGTACCAACATCCAGAGCAACAAGTGTGTGAGGATTGGAAGGTAAGTAAATGGTGGGCTATGATTTCTTAAAATATTTGTAGGAAGTGTTAAATGTGTTGGGGGTGATAAATAAATAAGGAACATTAACATAAATATTACCCAATGAAATTGGAGCTCCTCACTATAAAATGTAAAATGTTAATGTAATGAGGGGTAAAAGAATGGGTGGAATATTTTCATGACAAAAAAAACAAAGTTAAAACTTTTATGTTGGGCATTAAAATTTTAATGATGTGAAAAAGTAAAAAGGGCACAAGATGATCATTTTATAAATTGAATAATTTATTCACTGTATGTGAAATGCTTTCTTTTTTGGGAATATTTTTTCATAGAGAGTAGTATTTTCATATAGCAAGTGAAAAATAAACAAAGAGATGGAATAATTTTTCCAAGGAAAAGGTATTTCTCAACTACATAATAAAGAGAAATATTGACTCTTTAGAGAAGGGAATATTTTTCTATTGCAGGCAAGGAAAACGCATAAACCATGAATCAAAGTATAGATTATGGATTCCTCTTCAAGTGGTGTGTAGTTATTGATCAATGACCCTGAGTTTTCCAAGTGTCTTCTGTTGATGTGTATTTAGGGTATCTTTCTCCTTAAATGCAATTTTTTTATTCATTGTAGAGTTAGTTGTTCTAGAATTATTCACAGTGACCATTGTAATACAAAACATTTCAAAGTTAAGTCTTTAGGTTTTGATTTTTTCTCAATATGTATGTAGTTTTGATAGCAATACTCACATAATAATACTGAATGGTGCAATTGGAGGCCATTTTCTCTCCTATGTACTAGTCTATAAGCTATATAATCAAGAGTTATTTTATTTTCCTCTATTGAGTTACAATGGATGCTTAGTTATTTGCATGCTTATTGATTCAAGGAATTGATTTAAATGCTTGAGTGAATCTACCGGTTTATGTTAAGCTGAGTGCTAGCTAGATTCTAATAAGAAGCAAATCTACTGGTTTATGTTATGGTGAAATACTATAATAAAGTATCTTCAACGCTTAGATGATGTGTATTAAATTGTTATGAGATTGCACAGGTATTGAAGTTGACTCTATTCCAATGGATGAAGCACAAATCCTAGTGTGTTATTCTTGTTTCATTTTATTGATTAATTCAACAAAAAATCACAATTTATATAAATCAAATTATTCATTAGTCTCAGTTTATTTATGTGAGGAATCTAATGATATACATCTCTAATGTTTGAATTGAACATTTCCATGAAGGTCAGCCAAATCTTTAGAGTACTATGTCTTTCACGCAATTAGAGGAGAATCATTTGTTAATAATGTATTTGATACTTTGACACACAAGTATCAATAAATATATTGTAGGTATTACCCACCCAGGTTTAACAAAGCCTAAAGTGTAGAAGATTTCAGTCTCTTTGACTGAATCTTGTTCATTTGCCAAATCACTCTCTAAGTCTGAATATTATAAAGTGGTTATTCTATAAGAATTATTGCATTTGTTCATTTTTGAACACCTTCCTTTAGGTAGAAATTAGAATGACAATGGAATATGGAATCACATAGGAAATAAGTCATTAGGCTTGGTTCAATGGCTAGTTGCATCTCCCCAATCTACAATCCATCATGATTCTCCTAAGGAATCCATCACCAACCTTTGGTAATGCTTGATCTTGAAATGAAAGTGAATTTGAAGAACTACAAAAACACTATTATCCTGCTCCAAGGATTCAAATTTGGTTGCTACTTTCTCTTGAATGCTTGAAAATACTCTTGAGGGTTATTGTTTGAAAATTCTAAGATTTCTTAGGTGAAATAATTATTCAAAACCTTACTTTTATAGGAATTTCATATAATTTAATATTTATAAGATCCAAAATGTCGACATTAGCCAAAAAAATGAATTAGAAGTATTAATTTCTCAACCAAACCCTAAAAAGGGGCCACACGAGACTCATACACCCAAGGTGGCATATGGGTCCCACCTAGGGGGACTCATACACCCAACGTGGCATATGCATCCCACCTAGGGGAATAATATTCCCAAGGTAGTGTATGAGTCCCACCTTAGCATTTTTGGGTGAGAAAATGTGAGGTTTTAGAAAATTGAATGTAATTTTTTATTTTTTTAGGATTTCAATTGAAATAAGCCTTGGGATGCAAAATAAAGGGTCTTAGGGGCCTATTAATGATGATTTAAAGGCTCGAGAATGAAAGGGTAATAAAATAGGTCCAAACTAAGTGTGAAATTGTACTATCTCTAAGAAGTCAATACAATTTTCTACACTACATTTTTATTTTCATTTTAGATAAGATTAGTGTTTGCATAAGAGTTTGAATAAAAAAAATTCAAATTTGTTTGTAAGACTTTTTCATTGTCTTACTTAATTTAATTTATTTCATATTGAAGTCAAATAATTTAAGTGATTTGCATTTTTTGTTTGAGAAGGGAGAGTTTACTACTTCATTAGTGGTACCAGAGCAAGAGTTCTTGAGTGTACAGGTAGAAGCATAGATTGGAGGTAGTTTGTACCAGGGCCTACATGTGGAGAGTGTTGATGATTTGTAAATAGATCACCAAGTGAGGTAGTTACATGTGTAAAATTTGAGGGTTTTAGAATTTGTGTTAAGGATTTTTGAGATCTTAAGAATAGAAAATAGGAAGAAGAAAAGGAATTTTGTCATTGGATGGATTTTCAGGATCCCTAGACTTGAGAAAATTAGAGAAGCAAATAAGCAAATAAGAGTTGGGATGATATAATTTCAAAAGCAAGTAGATGAATTAAGAGAAGAGATTGAAAGGTGAAAAAAAGAAAAGAAAAGAGTTGAAAGTAATTTTTATTATCATTCTAATGATAGTTTGATTGTATGAAAGAAAGAAGATGCAATAGGGTGTCAAGCATGTGGCACAAAATAAGAAGAAGAGGATGAGTACCATGAAATTGATGAAAAGTTAAGACATGTCTTGTTGAAGATATAAGTGTCGAGAATGAGGAGGTTGTATTTACAAAAGAATACATTGCACCAGAAGTTGATATGGTAGTATTTGAGTGTCCAAAGTATGATGAGGTGATTGGCAAGGAAGAGAAAGATCTCCTATTGATAGAGGAGATAAGGAAAATAGAAAAATTATTTGCAGCTAGAGAAAGTGTAGAAATTGTTGTAGATGGAGATGTTGTAGTGATTAATCTCTAGAAGGTTGTAGAAAATAAAGAGAGTAAATAAGATTTACTATCAATAAAAGAAGAGTGGGTTGCAACAAATAAAGAAGGTAAATAAGATTTACTATCAATAAAAGAAGAGTGGCTTGTAAAAATTTTCGATTGAGGTAAAAAGATAAATATTTTAGTGAAGGAAAAAGAAGATGATGTTAGAGCAGAAAATAATAATGAGGTAAGTTTTAATTTTGAATCTAAAAATGATGATTATTTACCTTCTATAGAAGAGATTGTAGTTGTAGAAGATGAAGTTATGGTTTCAAATTGGTATGTGTCTAGATCTTGCATGTTTGTGTATAGAAGTTTTAGATGTTGGTAGAGGAGGAACATGGTGGAGGTGGTTGGTTTATGGTGGGTTGAATCCCATAATAGAAGACATGATAATGTATGGTATTAGAAGGATGAGGATGCTACATGGTGGTTACAATTTGACAAGAGGAGAGAAGAATGTAGTGCAAATTTGTTAGAGAAGGAGGTTGATTGTTCCAGCTAAGTGATGGAAGAGGAGAAAGAAGAATCAATTATAGATGGTGAATTTAGTGATGGAGTTTGTTAAGGATTTATTGAAATCCAAAATGGTGATACTACTACTCAACCCCATTTAGTGAATCTCTATTCACAAAAAATTTCCTTCCTTGAGTGTCTATTGCAGGAGCATCCATGGTCAACAAAGAATCTTGCATCAACAAAAAATTGTATTTTAATTTACTTTCCTAAGGTTGGTAGGTGGTTTATTTGATAGGATAATTTTCAAGGTTAGAGCAAAATATTTATTAAATATTTTTTTTTTATCATTTTGTGGCAAGATATTTGTGTGGAGATAAATTAGGGTGCAAATTTTAGAAATTATTTAATATTTAAAAATTGGCAATAAATATTCTTGGGTATGCGTCTCGGAGGGAATATTAGTTTGAAAATAAATTTTTAATGGTATGCGTAGGATCATCATGGAAAAAATAGGCCCTTAAGTGGCAAAAATCAAAAACTCTGCCAGGGCAACTTGACATAAAAATTTGAATAAGTGTAATTATTTTAAAAAAATATGTAAGAATCGAATCAGAGTAAATTGGATGTAGTTTTAACTTCAGGCTTTTTTTTAAAAAAAAAAATTATTTGCAAAAATTTGAAATTCCAATGCAAAGAAGTAATTTAAATAGTAGGGGAAAAAAACAAGAAGGGTGTTTGTTTTCGACCAATTCCTAACCACAATAAATTGATAATATTTTTATAATATTTTAGATATAAGTAGAAACCCATGTTTTGATGCTGTGATGACATTTTTTTTGTAATTTTTTCCAAGTAAATAATTAATTATGATTTTTTATTATGAATAATATAAGTAAAAACTCAGAGGTTCGACTGACCTTTTAACTTGATAAAAAACTTCATGAAATTACTTTTTTCTTTTTTAATCCTATAGTATACAAAGCATAGGATGTGACACATGTTTTGGATTCAAAAAATGTGATACCGTTTGAAAGCTATAGATGTTTTTCAATCAACTTATCAATCAGGACATTAGTCATAATTTGAATAGAAAATTAATAATAATTACTTGTTAAATTCAAATTAAAGCATAATTTATATTGGTGAAAAACTGAGAATATCCTTTCAAAACCATTTTTGTTTCATCAATTCTGGGTAAAAAAAGTCATCAACCACATACCCATCATATTGCCACTTTTTGGCCTATCATAATCCTACACATACACCTAAATTTCTAAAATCATTCATAAAAAAAGTGGACACCCAAGGTGAGTTGGTAGGAGTTACATTAGAAACTTCCCTAAAATCTAGGAATGTACTTCAATTTTGGCAATTTTTGTGGGAGTGGATTTATGAAATAATTTTTAATATTATGGAAGTTTGTTGGGATGGGTTTTTGGATTTTTCTTCTCAATTTGGTCATGATTTTTTCTAGTGAAAATTTTGGAGGTTTTTTTTGAAGATTAAAGGCTATTTTAACTATGTTTTGGTAGCCATTCTTGGCTAGAATTGGAAGGTTGTTGTTCTAGGTGTAGCATCTTCTTGGAGAGAAGATTGGGAGTGTTTATTTGCGAGTTTAAAGGTTTTATGAGAGAAAAATAGATCATGGAATCCATTGTTCAAGATACATATAGTTTGCAAATTGGAGTTTGTAGGGTGAAGGTTGTAGATTAAGAGTGATTTGGAGGTGAATCAATAGTTTTTTATTTGTTTTTGAAAGAGGAAAAAATGGGTTTTATAGGGACACAAAACCACAAAGTTTACAAAATAGAGAAAGAGTCAAAAAAGACATCACATTCGACAAGGCTATAAAAATAGCAATAGTAAACTTCCACAGCCATCAAAAATGCCAACAAAGGCCACATAACCAAAAAAATAGACAAAAAGCCAACAAAAGCTAAATTTGAGTTTTTAAAAGATCAGCAGTCTTAGCTTCCAACTCATTCATATCTTGAACTCCTCTCTTTAAGATTCTAACCATCTGTGTAGTGGGAGGCACTTTCCTTTTAAGATTGACCCGGGTCCTTTTAGAAATACCTTGGTCCTCATTCTTGCTATCATTGTTCTCTTCCAAATCAACCACCAGCGAACACTGTTGTGTTTTTTCTAGCTTTTTAGACATAGCATTGATAATAATGGCACTGTGCCTTGCCATTTTATGGTTTTTTTCCATGATTGTTTTCAAGTTATTTTTAATTTTAATGATTTCCTCTTCCAGAGACTTTTATTTTTCCTCAGTTTCAACTCCTTTCTTTCCAAAGTTGTTCTTATTTTGTTTCCCTTCTTCATTGCTAAGAGCAGCCAGCTTTAGCTCTAGCTCCTCTGAATTACTATACAAAGCCCTATTTCTTTGATTGAGCTCATTAATTTCTTGATAGGCCCACTTAAAAACCATGAAAATGTCACTAATGTCATTTCTAGCAAAGGCCAGAATGTCACCAAACTAAAACTGGTCTAATATCATATTAACATCACCCGGGTTGGGGGAGCTAGGAAATATAGTACCTTCAAATCTAAAAGAGGCAAGAGGGAAGGGCAAAAAATTTCTATTGGCTTTAGGGTTCTCAACTTTTTCTTCCATGGAGTCCACAGAGTAGGAAACCAGCTTGTTGGTAGGGGATCCCTTAAGAGCAGGATTCTTTAAGGGGTTAGGGCAGTCAGGAAAGGACTTAGGGTTAGCTATAGCAGGATGGGGTTTCTTTGACTGGATTTTTTTTACCAAACATCTCAGAGGACGGGTGGGTTTCAATAATTCTCTCCTAGTTTGGCTAAATCTTCAAACCCCCACTATCAGTATCATAGTCCTTGGAGTCCGAAGAGGCCATAGGTTTAGATAAAGTTGGCATGCTTCGATAGTGTTCAAAAATTAACCTAATAAGACAAGGATGCAAAATAGGTTATCTCCTGGGATTTTTCCTATGGTCCTCAACACTATTACTCAACAAACATAACAATTAGTGAGGTAAGGAAATTTGTACATGGTGGAAGTGGCTAAGAATGGCGAAATGATTCCCATACACTTTGGTAAATCTCTCGTCTAGGGTGATATACTCCATAATAACACAAAGTACCTTTCTCAACAACGCCTTGATAGTATCAATTTAAAAATAGCTGTTAGAGATTTTAACCAGTTTTAATTTCTCCTTGTCCTTCTTAGGAAATCTGGTGACCACCTCATAAGATAACCTTCTGTTGTGATAAAACTTCAAACCCTAAGTGGAAATTCCAATAATCTCACCTATAATTTTCTCATCCAGCTTCACCTTCCTTGCAAAGAGAATTATTTATTTGTTGTTCTAGTTCTTATCGAAGTAGTCCCTAGCCACATAATCAGGCCCATGAAGTTTTTTTAGATATGGAACCATCCCACCTCTTTCAATCTGCTCCCAAATCTTGTCATTCCTCGTGTGCACCTCATAGCTCTTAGGCTCAATGATCGATTCCACAAAAGGATATAAAATTCATGGAAAATCCTAACCTGAGAATTGGACATTCTAGCAGGTGACTAACATCTTCTTATGGTCGTTCATTTACATTGTCAAACCAAGGAATGTATACTTGAAATGGAGCGGCACTGCATGTACACTAAGAACTAGTTTCAGTCATAATTTATCAAAAATAAATGCATGGAAGCAATTCTACTTATGCTAGAGGAATGTAATGTAAAGTTTTCTTAACTTAAGCATAACTTAATCAAAGCAAAAATCATGACAACTATTACTAAGAAACAAACTATGAACTAGTCTTATGCTCTTGGAACAAACACAGGGATGGATTCCCAATGTTGCAGGAACAATATAAGACTGATTTTGCGTTGAAACTTTCAAGAAATAAAATCTAAATTATAATAAACAGGAGATAAATAACTAATTAACTACAAATACTCACTAAGTGGGCCCTTTTAGCAAGCTTCAACTAGTTTATGCAAGAGTTGAACTCAAAACGTCATCAACTTTTATTCATAAACTTGGAATAATATACATTGATTGTTCTGATTATAAGAAAACTAACACAAAACACTATCTCTTATTATAATACTAACTTTTACACACCCTATTGCTCACTCACACAGAAGGAGAACTTATTTATATTAGAAAAGTAACTAACTACCTAACTCTAATAGAGAAAGATGTGGACATAAATGCATCCTAAAATTGAGGAACAAACCTCTCATAAATGAAGGCATATCTGTTCAACACAATTTAGAGAAAATTTAGTATTCCACTCTTTCTAGATTAATGATCATTTATATTTCCTCCTAACGACTCAGTCAGAGAGTCTTTGCAGGAACAACTTCCTCAATGTCATGCTAGAAATGTACTTTACCACAAGACCAAAATCTATTGCGCTTTGACTTGTTCATGCTCCCTTCAACAACCTGTGATGCACATGGTGACAGAAGGGAAAGAAAGCATGCATGGAAAATAACACAATACACATTCATTAATCACATATTAAATCCATTTCATTATCCAAAAACCATATGCATTATATCAGTCATTTGGGAGGTCAAACATGGTAATTAATATAGACACATAGAGATGTTAAGCTACAGGAATATAGGAATGTATTGCTATAGGTTACTACTTGATTTTAGATAAAAAGTATTTAATCAAAGACTTAAAACAACTATCAGCAATAAGAGTAAGGGTATTAAAAATACATCATAATATTCAAATTATGAGCATATTTTGAGCTCATAATTTTCCCCCTAGTTATCCTAATGATGGTCCTCCAACATTAAGAATTCTAGTTGTTTCTCTAAAATCAGTAGGAGTAGTATGGCCCTATAATGAAGTTCCAAATTTGTAGTAGAAACCTCTGAAACTTTTCCACATCTCATACCTGTGGGTTTCTGTATCCTCATTAACATATGTAGCCCAATAAGGGTAAAGTGGCCACATTAAAATTGGAGGTCGAAATGTTAATGGTAACCATAACTCAAATCTCTTTTGGAGACCAAGCTACATGTACTTTTATTTCCTTCTGATGGCTGCCTTAAAGTTCAGAGGGCTATGAGGCTTATATTTCCTTAGACCAACGATCAGTTTTTCCCATCTTGTTTCAATTCTGGAAGATGAAAGCTTCCAAAATAGATATGGTTGGTCTTTGAACTCATCATACATCTGCTTCCTAATATCAAATATTTTCATTCTTTTTGTTTGATCGTTGAATCCATATGCAATAGTAAGCCAAGTTCTCATAATTGTATGGAGATCTGAGCTTTCAGGTCATAGTGGAATAGGTTCATTCCTTTTAGCCTCTTCATAATCCTCTAATTGTCTTCCATAGTTAGCTTCATTGGCCGCCCAAGACATGAGTGACCTCAGATGAATGTCACCAATATAGAGAAGTGGATTCTACTATATTTTAGAGGGAATTATCAAACCATGCAAATAAAACTCACATAAGGAATTTTTTAGCCAATTGGGTGCTACTTGATATGAATCATACAATTCCTTAGCTGTGTGAATGATAGGGTCTAAATTTCTTGAAATTCTCATCAATTAAAACTAAAGAAATTGCTCTTTAAGACACATGGAATATACCCTAGGTGGTGGTCTACATTCCATAATCTTACCAGTTATCTTCATCATTTCATCCATTTTCTCTTTCATTTCTTGAATTTTCTATTTTTGTCTTTCAATTTCTCTTTTCAATTTCTTCTTTTCTTCCTCCCAAAGACTTTGTTGAATTTCAGTTTTAGCTAAATGGTGGAAACTCAAAGTTTGAAATGTAACAGGCCTCCATGTAGTCCTGAGATATTCCAAATACTCAATCAACAATTTCCTTTTATAAAAACCAATGCTCAACAAGTTTCAGGGGGTAATGGGGTTTCATTGGACACTTCAGGCTACCCAAGTTGTTCTTCCTTTTGTTGCAGGATGAATTCCTATTGCTACGCAGGAAGAGATTGTACTTTTTCTAAAACTTGCCTAACTGCCTTGGCCAAGTCATCAAGACTTGGCATCCCCCTTTCATTACCACTACCATTTTGTGCTTCTTCAACTTCCACTATCTCAGTTTGCATTTCCCTAGGAATAACAAATGGATTTTGTGGAACATTCTCAGATACATTCTAAGAAACATCATGACTGAATTCTTCAAATTCCTCATAAATTACTATAATTTTAGGTTGAGCGGGGGTTGAGTTAACTTTATGATGTTTCCTTGATGAAGCTCTTTTTGGAAATGTTTCAAAAGTAACAGTTGTAGGAGACACTTTCGTGGCCTTCCTATTTATAACCTGTCTAGAGGATTCAGACTCAGTAGGAGAAGATGATAGTGATACCATAGTGGCAACTGGTATTGTTGTAGGAGAAACTGCTATAGGGGAAGATGTTGTAGGAAAGAATGGAGTAGAACATTTTCTCTTTTGAGCATGAGGGTCAGATTCTGGGGTTTGTTCTACCCTAGATGACTCTCCTACCTTCATTTTCCCTTTTTCTTTTCTGACAAAAAACCTAGTTTGTACTTGGGTAGAGGGCTCTGGTGTGGAGGCTGTAGGACTAAGTGTTGCAGGAGAAGATGATTCTTGCTCTACTTCCCTACTTGTAGATTCTACTCTCTCTTTTTTTTCTTGCGCTATGCAGGGAGTGCTCTAGGAGGCTCTGGAGGTTGCAGACCGCTCTGGGAAAAAAATTCTTGCCAAGAAAGGGATGATACATCCCTCAAGGAATGCTCAATCAAGAATTTAATGAGGTCATGATGGGTGATAGAGTTTTCCATACGCCTCTGGGTTTCATGGACACATTGTTTCAAAAGGTTTAACAAAAAATTTGGAACATTGACAGCTAAATCATACCTCATATGAATCAATAGTTTAAAATGATAGGTTCATGCAAATAGGAAAAATGTCCCTCACAAGTCAAGTACTTGATTATGAAGGCAATATACTCTGAGTATGGAGGAGGCAATGACACTCATTTGCATCCTTGTTTGGAAACCTCCAATGGTCCATCTGTTGGTATTGTGAATTTTTCCCTAGCAAAGATAGCATCTGAAGAAAAATTTTCTCCTACCGCTGGAAGCCCAGTTACTTCTACAATCCACTCTTCTATAATGACTACTATCAAATCCCACACTGTAGCTTCTCCATCTAAAATAGTTCTCAAAAACTCACCTGCAGCTTCCTCATTATAAGAATCTAACCTCATAAAATAATTCAACCAACTGCAATTGTTGAATGCCTGAACCATTTGAGGATTTTGCGTAAAGATTTCATGAGCTATAGGCTCCTGTCTTAATAATTGGCCACCCATATTCACAAATTACCCCTACTGAGATTCCTGAAATTCAAACTTCTTCCAAAAATTTGAAAAACTTTTTCTGCCCTTCTTTTTGCGTTGTGGTCACTTTTCTTTACTTTTCCAAGAATGACACAAAGGATAATTGCATGAAATTATTGCTTAAAAATACTTAAATCAAGTAGTTAATTGTTGTTTAGGATGTAAACATGCAATCATATTTGGAAAGTACAAGAAAATAAAATATATATATTAACAGTTGTGACAATGGCATAAGAAAGAGTTGAAATGGATTATCCCCGCCCCCTACTAAAAATTTAGCATGTGTCAACACATGTGCGAAAGGATAGGCAAAGAATAGGAAATAATGACTGATATGTGCATAGAAATTAATGAATAAATGAAATAAATAAATGATGTGAAAGTAAAAGATATCGTGTACCTTGCAATAAGTGCTCATACATGCTGGGAAAGATCACAGCTTCGCATGAAATGATGGCTGGAATTTGAAATCATAAATGAGGGTGGTATGGCAGGATGGATGGCATGCATGGATGACATGGAAGAAGAGGTAATGAATGGTTGTGATGGATGAAAAACAAAGAAAGTGGCTTCCTTAAAAAGGAAACCTTTATTATGGGCATGCAACATAGAATTTTAAAGAGATGTTGCAGGAGAAAGGTTGAAGCCTTTTGCTATAGGAAGAGCAGTGGCCACATATGAAACAAATTTCTTCATAAATTATTCTTTGGACGTTAGCTTATGATACAACCTAAGACAGTGTCCATTAACTAGTAGCTTGAATCAGATATGATCTATTGTATCTAACTGAACTGAACCATTATCAAACACGTTTTCTAAACATTCATAAGGACTAAGCCTTCTTGTGGCGAGTTTACCTTGATTTTCATTGTACTTAGAGTCATAGAGTAGCACCCAATTATCAGTAGAGAATTGCTTAGTTCTGATATGGTGGTCATGCCATTTGTTTCTTTGCTGTTGGATAGCTTCAGTATGTTACGAGGTAGCTTTCCTTATCTCATCCAATGCATTCAGTTGTAGGAGGCATTCCTTTTGGGCTTCTGAAATATCAATGGTAAGCTAGAGAGTAGTCCTTAAGGTCTTATGCTCAAACTCTATTGGCAACATGGCAGTTTTTCCATAGAGTAACTCAAAAGGAGTAAACCCTATAGTTATTTCCCATGTTATGCTATAGGCCTAGACTGCTTCAGGAAGGTGACTGCTCCAATCCTTCTTGTGTAATTGTATTGTCTTAGTAAGAATTATCTCAATTTCTCTGTTGGTAACCTCGACCTAACCATTGGCTTGAGGGTGATAGGGGATAGACTTTCGGTGCCTAATCTTGTAATCATTCATCAATGCAGTGATTAATTTTGATGTAAACTAAGCTCCTTGATCAGTAGTAAGTTCCCTTGGGACTCCAAACTGAGTAAAAAAAATTCATACAAGAACTTAACAACTTTATTGTCATGGACATGTGTCATTTCTTTCACTTCTACCCACTTGGTTACATAATTAGTGCAAACCAAAATGTATGATTTCCCATTGGATGGAGGATCAATAGGCCCAACAAAATTCATGCCCCATTTTTCAAAGGGACTGACTACCACTTGAGGATACAGGGGCATTTCATTAGAACTTTTTGGTCTCCCCATGCGTTGACATCTGTCACATTTTCTGGTGTAGGCTGTAGTATCTTTGTGTAATGTGGGTCAATAGTATCCTATAGCAAGCACTTTCATAGATGTTCTCTTAGTTGCAAAGTGACCACCACATGTCTCATCATGATAGGCATGCAAAATTTCATAGGTTTCATCCTCCCTAACACACCTTCACATGACTTGGCCAGGTCATGTGTAAAATAAACAATCTGCAATCCATGAAAAGTTAAGACTTTTCTCTACCAACAATTTTCTTTCCTTTGGTGAGAAGTGGGCTAGGATCTTGTTGGCTACTAAATAATTTGCAATATCTGCATACCATAGAGTTTGAGCAGCAATAGAGAACAAATGTTCATCAGGAAAACTATCATCAAGTACCTCAGGGGTGGCAAGTATAGTTGTTTGAAGTCTTGATAAGAAATCAGCCACCACATTAGCTCAACTTGGCTTATCAATAACTGTGATATCAAATTCCTGCAACAATAGGAGCCATCTTGCTAATCTGCCAAATATGGCAGGCTTATTCATGAGGTACCTTATTGCTGCATGATCTGTATGGACAAATATTTGGTAACCAGTGACATAATGTTGCAACTTGTTCAGGGCATACACAACTACTAGCAATTCTTTCTCTGTGACAGTATAGTTTAATTCAAGGCCTAAAGGTTTTTTCTAATTAAATATATGGCATTCTCTATGGAATTCTCTTTCTATCCTAAAAATGCCCCTATGCCATAATCAGAAGCATCTGTGTGTATATGAAAGGGAAAACTCCACTTTGGTCCTTGAAGAACAGGTGCTTGAGTAAGTAAGTTCTTAAGTTGTGGGAAAGATTTGTCACAAGCCTCAGTCCAGTTAACTTTAGAATCCTTAGTCAATAAGGAATATAATGGACTGACTATTTTGTTGAAATCTTTGATAAATCTTCTATAATATCCAACATGTCCTACGAAACTTCTAACATCCTTTTGTTTCATAGGTGTTTTCAAACTTAGAATAAATTCTATTTTTATAGGATCAACTTGAATTCCTACTTGAGAGATATGATGACCTAAAACAATTCCCTCTTGCATCATCATAAAGCAGTTCTCACTATTCAAAGACAAATTATTCTCCTTACATCTTTTCAACACTTTCTCCAAATTTTCTAATGCTTCTTCATAAGTAACTCCATAAGTGGTGAATTCATCCATGTAGATCTCCATAGAATCATGAGAAATGTCAGCAAAAATATGGATCACTACCCTTTGAAATATTTGTAGGTGCATTACATAGGCCAAAAGGTAAGACAGAGTAGGAAAAAGTGCCCCATGGATTGGTAAAAGTTGTTTTGTCTTGATCCTCAGAGGCAATTCTAATTTGATTATACCCACTATATCCATCCAAAAAGGAGAAATACCTTTTACTAGACAATGAGTGTAGCACTTGGTCAACAAATGGCAGTGGAAAGTGATCATTTTTAGTTGTGTTCAGTTCCCTGTAGTCTACACAAACTCTCCATTTTCCACATTTTTTAGGAACAATCACCAATGGCGATACCCATTGATTGTTTGAAATGGGATAGATAAAGCCAACATCAAATAATATTTGGAGATCTTCTTTAACTATTTCCTTGAGTGCTAGGTTTATCCTCCTTTGAGGCTTCCTAATAGGTGAACAATCTTCCTTAATGTACATCCTATGAGTACAGAGTTGAGGATCTAGTCCCTTCATATCCCCATAGTCCCATGCAAAAGCTCTGTATTGATCTTGCAACATTGTGACTAGGGTAGTTTGTTGAGATTGAGGCAGCTTATTATTGATGTTCAGATAGCGGCCTGGAGACACTTCCACTTGCTTGGTAAGATCATTCATGGAGGCTACTGATAAAGGTGGTGTCTATATTTCATGTAGAAGAAAATTGTGATGGCTCCCAAGATTCAGTTGTTGTAGGAAACACTACTAAAGACAACTATCTGAAATAAATGGGCTACTCAGATCAAAGTTGAACTACAAAATGTGTAAAAGAAGGTCATCCTCACTCTGAAGCTGGAAAAATAGAATAGTTTGCAGCATCATTAGCTGAGCTAATGAATTGAATTCTTTAGCTTCCTCTCCTAAATCTGGCCAACTTGGTTGAGACAAGTCTGGCAGAGGCTGGGTAGGTGGGTATAAAGCCAATTTATTTCTTGATTGACAATTATAAATTGTCATGTCTCCTAAATAACATCCTATAAGAGCATCAAATGTGGCTAACCATGGTCTACCTAGGATGATAGGATATCCTCCCAAATTTTCCTTAGTGGACAATATGGTGAAATCTGTTGGATATTCCCAAGACTCAAGGGTGACAATGACATCTTCTACCACTCCATCAAGTGTTACTATGCAACTATCAGCAAGCTACAGGATGGTAGGTGTAGACGAAATGTTTAGGATATTCAAACACTCTATAGTGTGTTTGGTCATTACATTAATGGTTGCACCAAGGTCAATCAAAAAATTCTTTACTATTTGACCATTAATATTTATTTTTACCATAGGACTCCCATGGTCAATATATTTTGGAATGCCTACCTTCCCTAACATAATATCTACCAACTCTCCTCAAACATGGATAGTTTTGGGATCCATTTTCTTTCATCCTGGTTTCTTTAAACAGGTCTCCTTAATGGCTTTTCCATAAATTGGGGCATTTTTAATGGCTTGAAAAAGAGGAATTTGAATGTGTACATTCTTTAGCTGATCCAAAATATCAAAGGTAGGCTCTCCCGTAGACTTGGATGCAGTAATTTGCAATCTCTGAGGAAAAGGAGGTTTGGCCTGATGCTGCAGGACAGGCTCCTTAGAGACAATATCTGATATAGGTATATGTTTTGTAGGATCAGTAGGCTGTTCAAAGGCAGAGTATGGAATTTCTATAATTATAGGCAGTTGTGAGTAGGGAGAGTAGTTCTAGACCTGAGATGGATATCATTAATATTCAGGGCATAAGTTGGATACTAATTGGCTTCTGTAGAATACATAGGTTGTTATTACTACTACTACTTATTATAAGGATTTTTTAATGGTTGAATAGACATAGGTGTTTGTTTTGGAGGGCCAATATTTGTTGCAAGTACTACAGGAGGTAGCATTAGGGTCGAAGGTTGTGGCTACTAAAGCTGTAGGGATCTAGGGGGTTGGTTCTACCATTGCTGAGAACCTCTCCATTGAGGATTCTGCTGCTAATTACCTTGGGGTGGAGTCCATTGTCCTTGTGGTTGTTGCCAACCTCCAAGGAGGTTGCCATTGAGGACTCTGATAGTTAGGCTAGTGTGGTTGAGAATTATTTCAAGGTGGTAATGGGCCATATGTAGGTTTCCATTGGTTATTGTAATTAGAATAAGGATTATCAAAATTCAAAGGGTCTTAAGACATACCTTGTCTTTGAGCCCATGGTCGCCTTTGTGCAATAAATAATACTTGGTCATCATCACCTTCTATAATCTTAAAATCAGTAGGTAATTGCTTAGTCTCCAAGTTAGCCACCATCTTACATTTGCAATCACGTTTCTTCTATCTGCAATGTGGACAGAACTCAGCCAAGATTGCTTTAGCTCCCTCATGTTTCTTCTGAGCTTGCATAGTATCCAACTATGTATCCATGTTGTTTATGATATCCTTCTTGAAATCAGATAGAAAATTTGTGATCTCCATCCGTGAAAACTCCATTCGTAGAAGACTTTCCCATTGTGGCTTGATGACCTCTACCCTTCTTAACAATTTCTCGAGAGTAGTTGAGACATATTTTCTTGATATCATCCCAAGACACTTGTGTTATATCTCCTCCTCCCATCAGGTCCAGGGCATCTATACATGCATCACTAATTCCCCTTAGAAAAGTAGTTTCTAAGATTCTTCATTGAGAGTATGGTCTAAATTATTTTTCAAGGAAAACAAGAATGTTGAGATATAGTCTTCTAGGCTTTCATCCTCCTTTTGTTGAATTTTGAATATATCATTACCCTTACTACCACTCTTACAATATTCCTTGTATTTCTCAAGAAATTTTGTTTGCATGGTTTCCCAACTATCAACAACACCCCTTCCCAAACTCATAAACCATCTAAGAGCTCCCTCCTTCAAGGTAGAAGGAAACAACTTTAGCCTATGAGCATCTGAAGTGTAATCATAGCTACAACAGAGGATGTCCAACTCAAACAAGAAGGTTTCTAGGTCCTCTATAACTAGTCCATAGAACTTGGGATGTAATGAAGAAGGAATATTTTTAAGGTTATCATTATCTTGCTGAGCAATGATGGGGAATTCAAAATCAGGAGGTCAATTAGGTGGATTATGTGCCATTTTTGTTTGATTGAGTATCAAATCAAATGGATTTTCTTGAGGTTCTTCATCAGCTAGGGTAAATAGTAATTGAACAAATAGGTTTTTAGCAAATGGATTGATATCTTGGTCTCCTCCTTCCTCAAATAGATTATAAGTTGGTTCAGGATTGTTATCAATGAATGGAAGGTTAGGGAGAAATCTTCCCTGAGCGTCTCTTCTTCTATGCATGAAATTGAAGTAATTTGAAAATACATAAATGAACACACTAAACTACTGCTAACAATGACTATGACATGTTCTTAGCTTGACACCATCCCTAGAAATGGTGCAAAAAATGATCGATTCCACATAAGGATTATAAATTCATGGAAAATCCTAACCTAAGAATTGGACATTCTAGTAGGTGACTAACATCTTCTTATGGTCATTCATTTACATTGTTAATCTAGGGAGCGTATACTTGAAATGGAGAGGCACTGTATGTGCACTAAGAACCAGTTTCAGTCATAATTTACTAGAAATAAATGGGTGGAATGAATTCTACTTATGCTACAACAATGTAATGTAAAGTCTTCTTAACTTAAACATAACTTAATCAAAGTAGAAATCATGACAACTATTACTAAGGAGCAAACTATAAATTGGTCTTATGTTGTAGGAACAAACACATGGATGGATTCCCAATGCTGTAGGAACAATATAAGACTGAGTTTGCATTGAAACTTTCAAGAAATAAAATATAACTTATAATCAATAGGAGATAAATAACTAACTAACTATAGATACTCACTAAGTGGGGCCCCTTAGCAAGCATCAACTAGTCTATGGAAGAATTGAACTCAAAAATTCATCAGCTTTTATTCATAAACTTGGAATCATATACATTGATTGTTCTACTTATAAGAAAACTAACACAAAACATTGTCTCTTATTATAATACTAACTTTTACACACCCTGTTGCTCGCTCACAAAGGAGGAGAAATTATTTATATTAGAAAAGAAACTAACTACCTAACTCTAAGAGAGAAAGACATGGACATAAATGCATCTTGAAACTGAGGAACAAAGTTCTCATAAATGAAGGCATATCTATTCAACATGATTCAAAGAAAATTTAGTATTCCACTCTACCTAGATTAATGATCATTTAGATTTCCTCCCAATGACCCGGTCAGAGAGTATTTTCCGGAACAACTTCCTCGATGTTGTGCTAGAAATGGACTTTGCTGCAGGACCAAAATTTGTTGTGCTTTGACTCATTCATGCTCCCTTCAACAACCTGTGATGCACATGGTGACAGAAGTGAAAGAAAGCATGTATGGAAAATAACATGATACACATTCATTAGTGACATTAAATCCATTTCATTATCCAAAAACCACATGCATTATATCAGTCATTTGAGATGTCAAACAGGGTAATTAATATAGACACATAGAGATGTTAAGCTACAGGAATATAGGAATGTATTGCTATAGGATACTACCTATATAAAAAATTCTTTATCAAATAGTTAAAACAACTATCAGCAATAAGAGTAAGGGTATTAAAAATACATCATAATATTCAAATTATGAGCATATTTCAAGCTCATCACTCAACTCTTTTCTTGTCCCCCCCATTTTGATTTGCTCCTTATTGTAGACTCTACCAGCGTCAAGACCCTATTATAGAATTATGTAGTTGTTCCAATGCACCCACAAACCATGCCACTTTTTCTTCCCTTCTAAGTAACATGACGCGGCCCCATAAAATCTTTTTATTTTGATGTACTTAGCCCCTTTCTCTTTAAGCATTAATTGTATTTTCCTCTTTCCCATACGTAACCCCATAATCTAGTAAATCCCCGAGTTCAGTTCTCAAGTCCCTACAATTATACCACGTGTTCAATCCGTACTTCCTAACCCCTTCATTTGCAAAGTAATCTACCATGATGTTAGGTTCCCTATAGACTTGTGAAACTTTTTATTTTCCAAATTTGTCTAAAATAGACTTTGCTTCATCTATCCAATTCTTTATCATCCATGAGGGTGGAGTACTTCCTAAAAGAAAATCAATAATATTTTTAGAATCTCCTTTGAGCCGTAAGGTTTTTACATTCAGATTATAAGCTAACTTTCAGACTTGAAAAGCTCCTATAGCCTCTGCCACATGGTTGGTTTGGTGGCCAAGGGATATAGCCATAGCTGCCATAACATTTCTATTTGAATCCCTTAGCACACCTGTACTTCGAGCCACACCCAAGTTTCCCTTCACATCTCAATCAAAGTTGGACTTATACTAGCCATGTGGGGAAAAGGTCCTGTGAACACCCTCCCTACTTTTCTTAGCTAGCTTGGAAGTAGATGAAATGTCTACTTTAATTTTCCAATCTTTTGCTATCCTTAAATCATAGGGAGTGCACACCACAACTTCTAGGTTTAGAGATTTTTGAGGAATCACATTAAATTTTTCCTTTATAAGCCTAAATTTTTTCTCAAAGACATTATTATTTGACATCTCCTTGTTCCTGAAAAGTCTATTATTGTGTTCCTTCCACACTCGCTAAGAAACAAAATGGAAAAATAAAGCCCATAACTCTTCAAAATTTGGGGAAACACCCAAGAGATATTCCAGATAGCTAATAATTTTCCCCAGATTAAAAAAAAAATGAATAATGGAGAAACAAGAAGTTGGCTAACTCTACCTCACTCTTGCAAAGGTATCATCTATTGGGGATTTGAAATAACCTTTTACAAAGATTTTCCACCATGAGAACCTTATTCTAAATCATTATCCAGAAGAAGATATTGACTTTTGGAGTCAAGTGTTTAAACCAAGCTTTAGACTAGAAGGGAGGGGGGCTTGAGAAAGGGACAACAAAGAGACAATCGAGGAGATAGAGTAGTTACCTAAAGGGTTATCCATCTAGAAAATATTTTCATCCTAGTGATTTTGTCCCAAGCTAACAACCTTTAAGGAGGATTGAAGTTGAGCCAACTCTTGACTAATCACACATAAGTTCACCCAGTCTCCTTCATACCAGTAATCTTTGACAAGTTCCCCAAAAGCAGCTTTACATTGATCTTCCCATCTGTTGAATATTTTAATATTAATAAGGGATTCCTTAAAGAGACATTTATCCTCCCAAAATCTAGCTTGATTTCCACTTCTAATGTGCCATCCTATCCCTGATTCCAAAAATTTTCTACTAGCAATCATATCATTCCAGCAAGATGAACCATGTGGGAGGATAGGAGAGTGCAACAAAGCTTTGAGGGTCATACGGTCAACCATATATATACTTCTTAAAATATCTTTCCATTCTTTTCTAGACAAAAAAATCCCCATATTTGTTTAGCTATGAGAGTATTATTAATAATTCTAATTTTTCTGAGATCTAAACCCCCCAAGGTTTTTGGTCTGCAAACCAAATTCCATCCTATAAGAGGGATTATCTTTCTTACTCCACTCTAGACCAAATGAATATTTTTTGGATTTTTTCAATGGCCTCTACATATTTAGCAGGGATTTTGAAGAGGCTTAAAGCATAAATTGGGAGATTCTATAGAGAAGCTTTAAGAAGCTAAATTTTTCCAGCTTGGCTCAAAAGAGCACCTTTCCAACCTACCAACTTCTCTTTGAACCTATCAAAAAAAGAGCACCAAAATTATTCTAGAGGTTTGAGGCATAACGGAAGTCCAAGATAAGAAGGTAAGGATTCCACCCTACAATCAAGGATTCTAACAATCTTGACTTGTTTATGCCCAAGGGTATTGAAGAAAAAAATGGAACTCTTTTTTCTGTTAACCTTATACCCAGTCACCTTCTCATATACAACCAAAGTTTTTTTCAAAGTCTTAGCCTTGTTCACGAAAGATCTACCCATCGACACAGTGTCATCAAAAAATTATTGGTTAGAGCATATCAAATTGATGGAAGGACTAAGACCAACAAGGGACCTATGTTTGATCAATATCATAAGATTCCTTCCCAGGCTTTCAGCCATTATAGTAAAAAGAATAGGTGAGATAGGGTCACCCTGTCTTAATCCTCTTGAATTTTGAAAGAATCTAGGTGGAGATCCATTAACAATGATAGTTCTGGAGACCATGGTAACCAACTAATTCACCAATGGAAGGAATCTACTACTGAACCCAAACCCCCTTAGAATTTTGAATAAAAACTCTGAGTCAACACAGTAGTATACTTTGGAGATGTCCAACTTGAGAAGAAACCCTTTAGTTTTAGATTCCACAAGTGAATGAATACTCTCATGGACTGTGGCTATTGAGTCTAAAATTTTCCTTCCAAGAACAAAACCATTCTACTAAGGGGAAATCAACAAAGGAAGGATAGAAAGGATCCTTGAAGTCAAAACCTTAGAAATGATTTTATAGAGAGAATTGCAAATACTAATGGGTCTGAACACCTCAAACTCCATTGCCCCTAGTTTCTTAGGAATAAGGACCATGAAATTAGCATTCAGTTCCTTAAGGAGCCTTCTGGAACCAAAGAATTCCTTAACAACATTCACTACATAATTTTCCACAATATCCTATAACCATTGAAAAAAGAACATAGGAAATCCATCAGGCACAGGGGCCTTGTTTCTTTCAAAAGAAAAGAAAAATTTATTTATTTCCTCTATAGAGGGGATGGCTGTAAACTTTTCATTGTCTTCCCTAGAAACAACCTTGGGAATGGCCTCTAATAAAAAGCCTTGATAATTTTGATTGATTTCCCCATTCACTGAAACTAGATTATTATACAAGAGGACAACTTGCTTTTTGATGTCTTCCTCTTCCTCAAATCTAGTACCATTAACTTCTATGGATGTGATTCTATTGGCAGCCATGTGGTTTAAATCAGATAAATGGAAGTACCTTGTATTTTGATCTCCAATAGAGAGCCATAAAACCCTCGATCTCTGCCTCCAAAACTCCTCTTTTGCTGTTATGTCGTGTAGCTTATCTAGTAACTCATTTTCTCTATCCTTAATATCTTCAATATAACCTTCCTTCTAGATTTTTTCTTGGATCTCCGCAAGCTTCATTTGAAGTTTGGATTTAATGCCAAAAATGTTTCCAAAGTTTTTTTTCCATCTTATTAAATTTTGTTCGACTTCTCTCAGCTTTTTAGCAATTCCGAACATATAAATTCCTGAAACATCAATATTCCACCATTTCCTAATTTCTTTTGAGATTTAGGGATGGGACATCCACATTATTTCAAATCTAAAGGGAAAGGTTTTCTTCACCTTTATTGGGTCGACCAAAAAACTTATTGGAAAGTAACCGACCCAACTCTGGAAAGAGTTATAAGAGAGAAAAAATAGCTTAAAAGCCACTTATGAGAAATTAAAGCTCTATCTAACCTAACATGAACTAGTTCCTTACCAGTTCTTCTATTCAACCAATTGTACTAAGCCCCTTGTTGTTGATGAAATCGAAAAGATCAGACTTACTCACCTGGTTCACCTAAGAACCTCCAAATTTCTTCTCATTCAGAAGGGGAGCATTAAAGTCACCCATGACTATCCAATGTTCATTATTAAAAATCCTACGCAAAGCAAAGAGCTCATTCCACAAATATTTTCTAGCTCCTTTCCCATTGGGAGAATAGATGTTTGACTGAATCCAATTGAATTTATCTCTAATATGTGTGAATTTAGTAGCCACATGATTATTTCTTTCCAACAAAGGCTCCCCTTTAATAAGGTTCTAGTTCCAAAAGGTAGCAAGGCCTCCTAATGCACCATCTAAACTGTTTCCTTGAATCCCACAATTCTGAAATATTTTGATCTTCTCCACCTTTTCTTTGGGCATTTTAGTTTCTTGGATGAGGAGAATCTCATGTTTATGATCCCTAACAAAAAAATTCAAAACATCCCACTTGTGAAGGCTATTGAGCCCTCTTATATTCCAGGACATAATCTTCATATCTTACTAGGGCATTGGAGGATCTCTAGAATGGTATTTTGACCACCATCTACTATATCCTATAAGCTTTCATGCTCTCTCTTCCATTTTCCCAATCTTCTTCCCTAGCCAAGCTTAATGGCTCCACAATCTGACTTTTCTCTTGTTTTGGTAACAACTCCTCTCAGAGTATTCTGATGTTTGCTTTTCTCCTTTTTTTTCTTAGAATGTGAGAGGACTTCTTCCCAATCAGTATCTTCTTGGCTCTCCATCTGTCTACCAGATTTCCATTCCTTTTCATACATTCTTCTTTGCTTCCAAGGGAGGGTATCCATTAGGCCATTCCTAAGCTGATTTAGATTTTCACTTGAAAGATCAATATTTTGGCTCAGATCCTCAAAGGTGTCCTTTACAAATTCTGGGGTTTTGTTTTTTTCTAGGAGATTAAGAGGGTC
This sequence comes from Sequoia sempervirens, assembly GCA_007258455.2. Lineage (NCBI taxonomy): Eukaryota > Viridiplantae > Streptophyta > Pinopsida > Cupressales > Cupressaceae > Sequoia > Sequoia sempervirens. Next base: position 179,276 of record VDFB02203933.1, on the reverse strand, counting down.
ACTCAAAGGGGAGCATTCAAAAGAGGTTGCATTCATGATTGGAATTCCAATATCCAAAGATAGACCCTAGATAGGAATGTCCTCCAATCCATGAAACCCATTTTATTTATTGTTAAGATCTAATTTGAATCTAATTTTTAATGAGTATTTATTATTCCAAGAGGCTGAAATCTTTGTATTTTTCATTTTGGAAAAAATACTCTAATTTTTGTATGAGAGTTTGAATAAAGAGTTTGTAAATTTGTTTGTAACCTTTCTACATTGTTTTTATTTTCTAAGTTATTTCATATTTAAGTCAAATCAATTAAGTGATTTGTATTTTTTGTTTGATAAGGGAGAGTTTCTTACTTCATAAAACCTTATCAACAACTAAGAGGCTAGCAAATGAGTTGATAATACCTTGAAAAAATATTTTGGTTCAAGAATTGAAGGGGAATACTAATAATCCAAACCCAAGTGGGAGTAGTTGAACCAAAATTAGTAGTAGGTTCTAGGCCAGGCTTTCACTTACATAGAGATAGGAAGTTTTAAAAGTTCTTGTCAAAATCCCATAGACCACCAGTCATAACATTATCATATCCTCCTACTTAAAGAAGTTTACAAGAAAGAGATCATTTGGCATAGCACTAGCATTTAACTCTCCTTTCAAACTCCAAAAAGAGCTGATCCATTTTTGTACATAATCAAAGTTAGGTCAGTAAGATAAGAACTTCCCTACAAGGGATAGCTAAATACATGCAATGGACTTGTCCATTATCTTATTCAGAAAAATGACCTCCATACCATCCACATGACAATGCATGATTTTAAAGTACCAAGAGAAAAAATATTTATTTTTGAAAAGGAACCCTCCCCCACTAGTTTATCTACATATGCAGACAGATTATCTTCCACAAAATGGGATCCACTAAGAAGTGACTAGTAATCAATTTCACCATCTCGAGACAAAACAAGTTATAAACATCAAAGGAAAAATTCTTGGAAGGAGGCACCTACTAGGCCCCCCACCTGACACTACCATGGCTGAACAATCAAAGAAAAAAATTGAACTTGGTGAAGGCACATAAAGATATCCCTACTCAATAACTATTCTTGAATGTGACTACAATCTTGTTGGTCAATATTAAAATTTCCAATTCATGAAGGTAAAATATTAGGGAGCTTTATATTTTTAAATGTAGAATATTTTACTATTGGAAAATGTACTTAAGAATATATTTTCTATCGATGAGCTTTTCTTGATAAATACTCCTAGATATGTATTTTGAAATATGAAATAAATAGTACATCTAAATGTGATATAATGAATAACTAGAAAACCTAATTATTAGCACACCTTATGATCTAGGATTTTAATAAGCAATAATTTCAAATGATTCAAAAATAGAAAATTTTGGAAGTTGTTTCTAAATATTTATTGAAATAGAGTCATCCTAGCTTAACGAGGATAGACAAAAGTATTCTTAGCCAAAATATATAATTAAATGAAATAATATATAAAAAATTATGAAGTCAATATTTAATTCAAGTCCCAACACATATTTAATTATTCCAAACATTTCATTGGTACCTCTCCATCTAAGACATTGAATTCATTTTTTGAATGGTATTTGTTACAAAAGCAATGCTAGTTAAAAAAAATAAATGTATAATTTTATAATCCTTATTATATAGATAGGGATCTCTATGTTTTATTATAACCTGTTATCATCATGCAATGTTTAATAGAGTTTCATTACCTTAGGTACCTAGCTTCCTCAATGCTTGTGGTGACAAGAATACTATAAGAGCATTCATATATTGGCAAAAATATAATTAATCTCTCAACATATGTCATTACCTTAAAAAATTTAACCTCTCAAAATATGGTGTACTCTCGAGGATAAATATTCTAGTAGAGATTTATCTTATCGTTGGATTTGACATGGGAAAGAGGCATGCGAAAGAATCTAGGTGTCAATTCATATGCCTTGCATGTATTTGGTTTGGTTAAATTTGAGAAATTTGCAAGTGTATTTACTAATATTGAAAATAAACTTATTTAATTTTAACTTTTATACATTATTTAAGTGTTCCACTCATAAAATAGAGGTTAAATTTTATGTTTAGACAAAAAAATGAAAACATAATGAACTATATTGTGCTCCATTTTCCTGTGAAATTGGAATAATTTAGACTCATTTGGAGCATTGAGAAATCTTGAACAATAGTGGCCATGTTCTAGGGTTCGACTGAATACATTAACGACTAGTCAATGGGTTCCAAGTGATTTTCCAAGTGATTTCCATATGGCATATAGGCTATTTTTATCAAAATGTATTTCAGCATAAACCTATCACTAGACAAACATTTCCAAGTGATTTACATATGGCATATAGGCTTGATTTCATGGCCACCTTGTTTCAGCCAAAAAAATATTCAATCAAGTACTTTTTGGTTGAAAACTATTTGATAGAAACTATTCAGCTAGTCAAAAATGTGTCATAGGTTTGTATTTCTACCATTATGTCTTGTACACATTTATGATATTATTGTATAATGGGATAAAATTATAAACCTGTGTCACACTTTATAAGGGAATCAACCAACACAGACAACAATTATCAAATTTGATTGCATAGAAGTGGTATTCATATTATGATTTTGAAAATGATGTAAAACAATAAAATGTAGAACTATTGATGAATTTTAATTTTGTAAATTATATATATATAATTTAAGGGTAGATTTTTAATGCCTTAAAATTTTAGGAGAAAGTGATATTCAACATCATGAAAAAAATAGAAAACAATTTTGTTTTCCCTTATTTTTTTCCCATATATATAACTTTAATATCTAGTGTATGATTTTTCAAAAATAAAATAATTTATAGTTTCCTTGGTAATAATGTTTTAAAGTTAAATGTACCAAAATTTGATAGTTTTCATTTGAGGTCAACTATTGTATAATTTTATTATTATTTTCAAAAAAATATTTATATCTTTTGAAGAGTATTCTCTCATTTAGTGCACCATATAATTTTCATTTTTTTTTAATATATTATAGTATTCTCTTTTCAATGTCTAGTCAATCTCATTTTTTTATTCCAACCTAATTGTATTATTTAAAATAAAATTATTCTCATATTTTTATTTTAACCTAATTGTATTATTTAAAATAAAATTATACTAAAACTAACAAGAATATAAAAATAAAATATATATGGATTCTATCACAAAGCCAATTATAGCTCGCACCAAGGAGTGGGTTGATGGGCAAGTGGCACAACTGAAGCAACAAGGGGTGGTTCTAACATATGAAGCACTCAAGAGTGAGCCAAGCGCCACCGAGGACATCGCCTCCTCCCCATCAGCTGGTGAGACTTCCAAGTCTCCCCCCATCACCAGGTCCCAAAAAAGGAAGGAGACATAGACAGCACAGTCCGGGGACCCCAAAGAACAAGCAACAAAGGATATGAGAGGCTCATCTCCTAAGAAGCTCAAGAGGATAGTGATCACAACAGAGGCACAGCCTCCATTGCTCCTTCCTCCCCTGACTGGTGTGCTGCCCACCTCTTAGGCTGCGGTCGCCTCATCTCCACAGGCGGTGGACATTTCAGTCCAACTTGCCTCTTCGCCCTCGGCCGGGTCCATAATCAATATCGACTCTTCCTCGAGCATGACCACTTCCCCTTCCTCTGCTGCTGCCATGTCACCCATCACCTCCCTGCCTTTGGCAACAATACCATCACCTGTTCCCCTTTCTAGCATGCCCGAGGCTATTACACGGCACTTGCAGAGTCTTCCTTCTGAGCTCTCACAGATTTTAATGGACCCTGGTCTCTAGGCTGCCCTCGCCCAAGCCCTCGCAATAGCTCAACCTTCGCAACCGCCAACAGGTCTGCCAGCCATGGAGGCCACAATGCAGATTTCCAAGGAGATGGAGGAGCTGGAACAGGAGGCTGCAAAGCCTATTGAGGAGGAGGTCGATGATTATTATGAGCAACCTGAATTTGAGCATAGAACCATCGACAAGGTTGCCTACGAGGAAGAAGAGACAGGCTCTTCCGAGAGCGGCGATGGAGAGGATGGTTCAGGCGCCAAAGAAATTATTCGGGTTTTTGATGATGACATTGAAGAAGAGTTGGCTCAGCAGCCAAAGGATGTTGGAGAAGAGGCAGAACAGTCACCACGTGCTGAGGAGGGACAGCCACAATTAGAATTTTTGGTAAATAAAATAACTAAATAAATATTAACTAAAAATTCTAATTCTAATTGTGATTCTATTCATATTTCCTCATTAAGTCTAAGATTGTAGAACCATCATTTTTACTGATTGATTATCTCCCTCCCATTTTTGATTTCCTATACTTATTATTTTTACTTCATATTCACCAAGATACATGTATGTTTTCTCTTTATCTTACATGAGAGTTGTTATGTATGCAATTATTTCCTCATGTGCATTCACTATGATAGTAGACAATGTTCGTGCACTCCTAGGCTTTGGTTGGTCTTTGAACATTTCAATAGTGTTAGAGAAGTACTTTATGATAGGCCTAAAATGATATTTTTCTATTCTCAATATTGGAGCCTAGCCATGTTGGCAACCTTGAAATACTATTTTTTAATTATTATCATGTTTGTTCCTTGGGAGGACTTTGATATTCAAGAGGAGAATGAGTAAAAACACAAGGTTGAGAAGGGACCTTTATTGATTTTGATCATGGAGAGGAAGAAGGTTAATAGTTTAGTCTAAGTAGAGATGTGTAACTAAAATTAAATAACATTTTTATAGCACTCAAAAATATTGTACAAGTGGCTTCATATGTATTTAGATCAATAGGATATACTTTATTTTATATTGATATATGTTAACACTACTTGTAAATTCTTTCGTTGATTCATATGTCTCTTGGCAATAATACTTATAAATTCTTCAATAAAATTCTTTTAATAAAAATTAAGACTTAATAGACTACAAGAAAATTAAAGGGGAGACACATATAAATGAGATGAAAGTAAGAAAAAATTATAATGTCATTATTGTGATGGAGTCTACTAGAATGAGAACTCTTTCTTGGCTCCAAATTGAGCATAATTAATCAATATGATAGTTTTCATTTTATTAAAAGATTATACAACACTTTTAGCAAACACATTTGGATAGCTCCTACAATTGGTCATTTTGTCAAACAATTATGTTCCCAAATTAAGATTTATATTCTCACATAATTTTTTCTTCTATAAAAGACAAAGAGAATTAAATTAAATGAAACATAATTCTTTAAATTCTTACTTTTTTAGAAGTTATTTGGAGTCATAATGTTGTTTCTACTTCTACTTCTACCATTTACTCTCTTATGGAGTTGCATGCACTTCTCTCTTATTTCCTTCCTCCTCTTTTTTTATCCTTCCAAAATTTTCCTTTAATGTGTGATTTTGTTAGTGTCTCCAACATAAAGAAATATATGGAATATTTCTTTCAATAGGTGAGGGATTTAATCTTATTAATTTCTCCTCGATTTGGAAGCTCAGGTTTGGTAGCTCCCTCAACCACCATTTCCCCTATTTTTCTTATTTATTATTTACTTCCTCTCTATCTTTCCACCTTTCATTTATCATTTCTTTGTTATTTGTTATGTATATTATCTACCTCAATATTATGATAGGTCAAATGATTCAATCCCTAGAAATATCGTAATTGAGACTTATCAAATGTGTGCCCATATATATATATATACATGGATTGAGAGAATTCCCATGCTTATGTTGTTAACGGATTCAACAGTTGGACGGTAGGAGGGAGATCGATATCTATATACACACAGATCGATAGAATTCTCATACTTATGTTGTTAACGCATTGAACAGTTGGACGGTAGGAGGGAAAACCATATATTCCTAGGATTCTTTTTCTCTCTCCTCACTTGCGTATTATTCAACCTCGACAGTTATCGGATCTGGTCCGTCTTGCCTTGAAAACCATATATTCCTAGGACTCTTTTTCTCTCTCCTCACTTGTAACATTCCCGCGTGTTTTACCGTTTTCCTAAATGAAAAAGGACAAATGACTAGTGTTTCCGTTTACTAAATGACTAAGTTGTTGATATCTGTCAAGGGCGGTGGTAATTGCGTTGTTACGGTGCAATGTGATTTTAGAGGAGCAAAGAGTCTTAAATATAGCGCGTGACTAGTGGCTTTTGTTTTGTATTTAGTTTTCTTTATGTCAAGATACATAATTAAAGGGGTAATACGGGGTGGAGAGAAATCGTCTAAGTGTGAACAAAACTATTGAAGATTGATACTAACGGTTCTATTTTTTGTCAATACATTATGTCATGATGTTCTACTTCTTATTGTGACTCTATTCATATTTCTATACATACTTCTTATTGGGACTCTATTCATATTTCAGTACATATCTAACTTAAGATTTTTGTTTTATTTATTTAGTTATTTTATTTATCAAAAAGTTCTAATTGTTTTAAATATACATTAGCTTCATAATTTTTGTTAACATACAATTATACTATGCTCCTACTATCTTAGTTTAATAACTTCAAATTGACATATACATAAAAAAGAATATAACACAATCAACATATATTTAAAAAAAATAGAGTTCTTACTTTTAAGCTATTAAAAAATTAGACTTAGACTACTATAGGTATATTGCCTACAATGCAACCAATTATACTAGATTTTTTATAATATATTATGCAACTCTACTACTCTTATGGATTAAAAAACTAGTTCTAGAAATAAATAAAATAAATTTATATTAGTTTAATATCTCATATTAATATTATATATAATCCTTTACATTATTTATATAAAATATGAAAAATTAAGAAAGAGTGGATACGATCAATAGATGCTTCTATATTAACATAATTTAGAAATATACTTTAAGTCTATTTTTGTAAAATACCTAGCCTTTCCAAAATAGTTCATGAGATCATGCATTCTTGGTAAAGGAAAATGATACCTTATTATTATTTTGATGGACCTTGAGTCTATGCACATTCTCAATTCACCATCCTTCTTTGGTGCTAATACAATTGGTACTATGGATGGGCTAAGGCTACAAAATTTGGTACAGGTTTTTTGTTCCTTGATGTATGCACTCTCAAATTTTGTAGCCTTCTTTTCGTGTTCTTGTAATATGGATGACAAATTTTTCAATTCGACAACTTTGACAATTTTTCTTCAAACTTATTCTCCACTTGATCTTCAACCTATAAATCTGCAAACACACATTCAAGATAAGGAAAACTTGTTGATTGTTAGTGAATAATGGTTTTCTTAAGTCAAGACCCCATTTAGGTAATTAAACCAAATGATGAAATAAGGAAATTTAAGCATGAACATGAAATGAAATATTGATACCCTGGAAGTTGTCTTGGAATATAAATATGAAAACTAACATGAAGTGGCCATGAAGAATGTAGATCTTGATCTCAAATTAGATGTGAAACAATGCTTGCAATGGATCTTTAATGCTAGATCAAGAATCTTAGCTTAACAACATGCTTGAATGCACTATGCCTTTGACATGATGAAATGACCTTGAATTGTTGCAATAAACATCACTAATCTTCTTTTGAATTCCTTTTAAATGCTCTTGTGAACACTTGTGTAAGTGCTCTTGATTGCTTATGAAGTTCTAGGATTGCTTGTTATATGAAACTATGTGAATTAACCTCATATTTATACTAAATCTAGAGATTAACCCCAAAATTCAAATAACTGAAGCTAACACCAAATCTAGGATTGAAAATCATGATGATCCCACCAAAATTAAATTCAAAAAGAGGTGTCCTATGTGAGGAGGACCCATTCACCACTAAAGGTGAATGGGTCTTAGCACAACTTTCTAGGACTATACTTCGAGGGGATTAAATAACATCAAAAACCCACCTCAAAAATACAAATAAAGGGGTGTCCTATGTCGGGAGGACCCATTTACTACTAAAGGTGAATGGATCCTAACAACATTTTCTAGACCTTGAATTTTCTAAATTAAATGTCATGCAATATAATTGATGGGTGTTGAGATAGATCCTTTGGAAGGTGTAATTAATAAGGATTAAATTTGAATTAAAGGGGCCAATTAACTACAATTAAGTAATGAAACCCTAGATAAGTCTGAAAGTGTAATAAAACACTTGACAACACCATAAATGACATACAATTTAAGTACATTTTTTGTTTAAAAGGGCCCTAGATTCAATGTGAATGTGTAAAATAGATTACAACACTAAATCAAGGCATTATTAGGTTAATTTTATGTCAATTATTCTCAAATTAAGTGTGAAAAAGGGTTACCTTTTTCTACACTACACCTTATTATTTTGATGGACCTTGATTTTGTGCATATTCTCCATTAACCATCCTTCTTTGGTGCTAATACAATTGGTACCATGCATGGGATAAGGATTTCTCTAATTAGTCCTCTTTCCAATAGTTGTTGCACTTGCTTTTTAGCATCTTCATTTTTTGTAGGTGTCAACCTATAGGAAGCCTTATTGGGTAAATTAGGCCCTAGAATTATATCAATATGGTGGTTAATGCTCCTCATAGCTAGTAGTCCTTCTGGTAGTTCCTTGGACACAATTTTAGAAAATTCTTCAAGAAGATCCTTTACTTATAAAGGCATGCCACTATTATCATGTGTTGCATCTACTTGCAACTCCTTGGGAACTATTACAAAATATATTGTTTCCCCTTTAATCTCCTTCAAAAATTGATTTCCTATCACTAGCAATGTTCTTGGACCACTTTCCACCTCTTCTTCCTTGGTTACCACTGGCATAATAGTATGCCTTCTTCCATTTTTATCTAAATTTTAGGTGTTTTCTCTTTCATTATGGATTGCATTCCTACCAAACTACTAAAACCTTCCTAAGAGTAAGTGACATACATCCATGGGCATGATATCACACAAAACTCCATCTTCGTAAGTGCCTATTAAAAGATTTAGTAGACATTGTTGATCAACTAAGACTTGGTGCCCCTATTGTAACCATGACACTTTGTAAGAGGTAGGGTGAGATTTCCTTTTCAACCCCAAATTTTCCACCATTTCAATAATTTCAAATTTTCAATGGTGCCACTATCCATTATGACTTCATATTATTTTCCACCTAACATACATATTGTCCTAAACAAACTTTCTCTTTGGATAGTTTTATATTCTATCTTGGTTAGTTTCAATAGTGTCCTCTTCATCGTAGGTGCTTATTCTCTCTCAACTTGATCTAATTTCCTAATAGATCCTCTAGACTAATTATCCCCATTTTCTACATGTGCACTTGTTACCCCTAGTTTCCTTGGTCCTTCTAGTGTAAGTTGTGGGAATTTATAAAATATATGGCCTAACTATCCACAAGTGAAAAAAGTTCCTTGAAATCATCTACATTTCCATCTTCTATATCCACCTCTACCTCTCATAGGGTATGGTCTTAGTCCTCTTTCATCTTTCTCCGTTTTACTTTTTGAAGACCTAACATCCTTACTATGGTTGTAGTTTTTCTATTGTTGCACTTTTCCATTGCTAATTGACCTTTTCCTTTGTTTTTTCCTTGCTCTTTTTCCTATCTATCTTCAACCTTTAGAGCATACTAGTATGCTTCTTTCATATTTTTTAGCCTTATCATATTAAGTTCTTCAATATTCAGCCTCAATTTCCACCAAAATATCTTGCTACCTATTCATGGTATAATTCATTATGACCAAATGTGATGGAAAATATACAAAATTCCTCTTTACTAGAGGACTTCACACTTAACTCTCTTTGTCTTAAATTCTATAACTTCTTGATAAGTTCAAGTTTATAATCACCAAGAATAAATTTAACCTTCATCTTTCTTACTATTTGATCCCACTGAGTGATATTCTCCCTACCCTTTATTCTTCTCTTAGCTTACAACTCTTTTCACCATAGTGTTACATGATGTTTCAAAAAAATTTTGAGTGACCTTTAGTCTTTTGGGGTCCTTTACTTCTTCATATTGAAAGTATTCTTACATCTATGTTATCTAGTAAATTAATTCATTAGGTTCTAAATTTCTTAAGAATCTTGGTAATTCTACCCTTGTTCCTTTCCTAATGTTCAAAATAGATCTTATAAGCCTTCTTTCAACTACATATATATCTCCACCTACATTTTCACCTTCTTTTCTAGCCATATCTACTCCTTCTTCATCATATACACTATCACTATCTTCATGTGCTCTGCCTCCTCTCATTCCACCCTCTATTGCATCTATGTGTACCTACAAATCTGCACAAAGCTTAAAATCCAACACTAGTTAGCAATGGGGTTAGTTCATGTAAATGCATAAATACTCCTATGAAATAATGCATAATGCCTCTCAAACAAGATAACAAAACAAACTAATTGGAAGCATGAAAGAAACATAATGCACACCTATTCCATTGTGGATTGGTGTCACTTTGCTGTGAAAAGTGACCCTTGCCCAATCCTTGACAAGCTCAATGATAAAATACCTTAAAGATGAAGTGGAAAAAATTAGCTCTCAATGTGAAGAGAGTAACTTTGCATGAATTTTTGAATGCTAAAATGAGGAATGAGACCTCCTATTTATAGAATGATAGGATGGAGAAATATGCAAAATGGGTAAATGTGGTACAAAGATTCAACCAATAGGAAGGAGCCACTTGTCCAAATGTGAGTGGATGGAGGATGTGCAAGTTTTTCTCAATGTGCCAATAAATGACATTAGGTGGCCTTTTCAAATTTCAAATTTGGCTTGTTCGAGGGAGAAAAAGGTGCTTAAATGTCAAGTTTGACTTATGAGAGACATGTAAGAGCTCTTAAATGCTTTGTTGGATATACATGTCAATTTGGGGGGAGATTTAAAATATGAGGGAATATTTCATTTTTATGCCATGTTGATGGAAAATGGAGATTTAATAAATTAATTAAAATCCTTTATTTGTTCAAGTGGGAAAATGTAGAGAATGTGACCAGCATTAGATTAGATTTAATCCTAATTTAGTTAATTTAAAAGAGGATTAGGTGCTTTGACTTATTTAACTTAGATTTAAGGATTAAACTAAATCAAAAGGAGATGGAAGATGATTTTAGATTTAATTAAATAAATATTTGATTTATTTAATCAAAGAGGGTGATGTTAGGATCAAATTAAATAAAGTTGATCTATTTAATTTAAATTGATGACCTTAGAGATAAATCAAATAATCTTGATTTATTTAATGAATGGACTTGATTAAATGCAATATGATAATTTTGACCCCTCTTTGAAGCAATGTATTTGTTGTGTTGGTTCAAAGAATAAACTTACTGCGATAAAAAATTCAAAAAAAGTCTAATTTTTTTTGAATGCCCTAGCAGAAAGAAGTACATTGGTACATTGCCCCCTCAAGAGGTCGAGCGAAAATATTTTATTTGAGGGTCGATCTCATGAGAAAGAGGTTCAAAATGAACTTATGGATGGTTATGATGATGATGCAAATGAGATGGTTTTAAGATGATTAGAATAACCAATCTATATTATCTTAAACAACTTAAATGATGATATGATGTGATGATTCATATATGATTATGCAATGGATTTTTTATGCAAATGTATGATTTATGAGATTCTAGACTAACAAGTCTATATTATGATGATGAACATGAATGTGAGATGATCGGTGTTTATTATATGATATGATGTGATATGCATTATGTTAATGGTTTGTGGACGCAAGATGGATGCATTGGCGATGATGATTAACTATGCTGGCATGATCTTAGTGTGCTAAAGAAGAAAATAAGAAATGAGATGATGACAAAAGGATCCAACAAACCAACTTTATGATAGATGATGATGAGAAATGGATTATTTTCTTATCAAGAATTAGGATTTTAAAAGGGCCACTTACCTTATGTTTGATAACATGCATAAGCACAATGCATCAAGGTATAAAGAAATAGGATGGTGGTGCACTTAGTGTGATGGACCTTGACTTGACAAATAGATAGGAGTATTCTTGTTCACACTTGACATACAAAAACCTTGCTAGGATGCACTTTAGAATTTTCAAACATCTCGTACCAAAACACCAAAAGGTATAACCTATCAATGCAATAGTGAACAAGCTACCCAAAACATCCTCCATATATATCTAACAAAGCAAGTATTCACCAAGTTATATTACAAGAATGTCCAACAAGAACAATGGATAAAAAGATAATGATCATTGCCCCATTCCTATCTCTCTAAATCCTTTTTTTTGGACATCATGGAGAGGTTATTGGAATGAGCACAAAGAGATAAGTCAAAAGACAAAGATAAATTAAAAAAGCAAGCTAATGTTCTTTAATACTGCTAACCAAACAAAAATTTGTTTTTAAAGGATAAGAAACAAAACTATTGCCAAAAGATAATGCCCATAGTAGGAAGGATACATCCTAGGACATGCTAGTGGATGGCGACATGTCATTTCATTTATCCAAAGTGTTATTTCTAATAAATAATTCCCATTGTAGGAAGGATACATCCGAGGATATGATGTTATTAGATGATTTAGTATGGGACTAATTGGATGATAGGTTATTGACACAAAGAGTTGACCAACTTGTTTACATATTAACTTAAACTTGAGACTTGACATTTTGAGTTTTCACTTTTCACCTGTTAGACTTGTTCTTAATTGTTTCATCAAAGGTTGGGGATGATGATTAATTTATTGTGAATGATGTTATTGCAAGTGAAAGTGAAATGGGATAGATGGATTTTTTCAAATATTTGGATTTTTGGGAGTTTTGAAATGTTTTGAGGCTATTTTTGATATTTTTCAAGATTTTTCAAATGTTTTGATTTTTGATTTTCTAATGTTTTGGGGTTTTTTGAGATTTTGACCAAGAGACTAACCTAAGGACCTATCCTAGGGGCCTCGAGGGCTGATCAATAGATTAACCTTTCCTATGTTATACACATAGAGACCACATAGTTTGACTAAAAACTTGACCGATTTACAAATGAAGATATACATGATGAAATGTTTGTTTATTATGGGCTCCTAAAGGACTAACCTAAGTGTCTCAGGGGACGATTAAAAATCAACCTTGCCTATGTTCAAGGCTGAGAGACCCATTTCAACAAGACAACTTTGTTTTCTTTTCTTTTTGGCTAAAATTTTGACTTTTTTTGAATTTTGATATGATTTGGATGTTTTTTGAAGTTTTGGATTTTCTCATGTTTTTGGATTTTTTTTGGATTTTTTGCTGATTTTTTATTTTTTGAATTTTTTGATGTTTTTGGATTTTCTAATTTTAGGACTTCAAGAATATACACAAATCTGATCTAATGAGAAAATTCCTCCAATGTGATACAATAGACTACTCCAATAAAGGCAAGACAAACTGACCTTGAGAATGGGTTGAGTAGTACTAAGAGGGATCATGATATGAACACGGGACCAAGCTATAGTGTGGATGTGGGTGGATGATGGATGGAGATATGGAATGTGATGGAAGATGGATGATGGAGAAGTTGTGTGATCCTAGTGGATGGAAAGGGCTTATTTACCACCAGGTGCCTTTTTGCCAGGTTTTCAAAGGTACTTGCCCAAAGTGCCACTAAAGTGGTTTTCACTCGAAGACGATTTTTCTCTTTTTTGTTTTCCATTTTTTTTCATTTTTTTTAATTTTTTTTTGGATTTTTTTTCTTTTTATTTTATTTTTGTCACCAAGAGATCTATTTTCCAAGTTTTCACCAAGGTAGCCATCTTTTCAGGATATTTTTCTATTTTTTGGGTTTTATACCTTGAAATATTAGGCATAAAACTTTTTGAGATGAGAGTTGTTCATGGGCTCTTGCAGAGATTCCCCTTCAAGTGTTGGTAACTAATACACCCCTAACTTATAGCTTTTTGTAATAAAAATGGTCCCAACTAATTGGGTTCAAATTTTCCTTTACTGTTTGGATTAGGGATGTTCTTTTCATTCTCCTTTAGTACTATTTCTCCAACCTCTTATTTTCTTGTTATAGCTCCTCTTGAGTTTATTTTGATAGACTTGTTAATGATTTAAAGTATCTATACACAACTCATCCAATAGCTCTGGCTCATTCAATCATGATGCTCAGTACTCTTCATCCATGACAAGGTTTTGTAGTGATATTCCTAGTGATAGGAGCTCAATCTCAATGGAGAGTACTGCTTCTGATTCATAGACTAGGGAGAAGGGGGTGGCATCGATGGGTGTGTGGATGCTAGTTCAGTAGGCCTAGAAGGCAGGATTTAGCTACATATGCTAGTCACAACCTATGTCATTGACTATTTTCTTGAGGAGCTTTTAAATGGTTTTATTTGTTTCTTTTTCTTAGCCATTGCCGTGTGGATAGTATGGGGTGGAGAATTGATGTTGGAATTTGAATATTTCACACAAGTCACAAACATCCTGATTCTTAAATGGTGTCCCATTATTTGAGATAATGGCTTGTGGGACACCATAGTGGCAAATGAGATAGTTTAGGATGAACTTTGATATCTGCTTCCTGGTTATATATGTCATGGGTATGGCTTCAACCCACTTGGTAAAGTACTTAGTGGTAGTTATGATGAACTTGTGGCCATTAGATGAAGTGGGGGTGATTTTTCCAATGTGATCGAGTCCCCATTGCAAAAAGGGCCATGGTGTGACAATGGGATGAAGTTCTTGAGTTGGAGCATGGATGAGGTCCCCATGCTGTTAACATTATAGGAACCTTTTTACATACTCACGTGCCTCTCTCTCCATTGTAGGCCAATAACAGGCTGTCCTCAACAATTTCTTGGCTAGTATCATTCCACTCAAGTGTGAATCACAGATGTTGTTATGCACCTCATTTAAAGCGGTCAACACCTCCTCAACATTTAAATAGTGTAATAAGGTTCCTTCTATGCTCTTATGATATAGGGTTATCTCCTAGGATGACAAATTAAGATTCCTTTTTTACAAAAGTTCATTTTAAGGTTAAGGGTAAGTCAACAAGCAGGACACCTATTTGCAAGTAGGTATAAAATTCCAATTCTAGTACCTCGAATGTGGGCACGAGAACTTGCTCTACCAAGAATTCATATTTTGGTAAATGATGAGGGATGTCTAGTAGGGATCCAATCATTGCCATGACATCTTCTACTATGTTGTTTGCTCCAAGAATCTGCTCAAATGTGATCTCGATAAAGGATTCCTTGAGAGTCTTTACCAATTTCTTGCATGGAGTGAGCTTATCATCCTTAGTCTAGTACTCACTATTCACTTGGTTTATTATCAGTTGAGAGTATCTGTATACTCTGAGGGCCACGGTGTGCCACTACACTGCTATTTTGAGACCTATGGTTAAAGCCTCATATTCTGTAGTGTTGGTGTAGGGGAATGCCAATTTATATGATCTAGGTATGCATTCCCCTTGTACGGTGCTAAAGAAGACAACAACTCCTGATCCATGTTGTCTATATGAGCCATCAAAGTAAATTTTCTACTAATCGGCTATGTTCAGATTGAAGATGGATTCATCTGGAAACTCTGAGATGAGAGGATTATCTGAATAGATTGGTGCTTCTACAAGCTGATCTATGATGACTTGGCCTTTAATTGATTTCACTCCACATATTTAATGTCATACTCTAATAGTATAAAGACCCATTTTCCCATTCTTCCAATAAGCACTGCTTTTGATAGTATGTACTTGAGAGGGTTGATTTTGGTGATGAGTTTTATTTTGTGTTCCAGCATGTAATGTCTAAATTTATGTGAAGCAAAACTACCATTAGACATACTTTCTCAATTAATGAGTAATTTAACTCACGCCCAACCATTTTTCTACTTATATAATAGATGGCCCTTTCTATCCCATTTTCATCGTGTTGAGCTAGAAGAGCATTGAGGGCTACTGTTGTTGCTGACACATAGAGAATTAATGTCTTTCTTGGGATATGCGACATGAGGATCAGTGGTGTAAGCAGATATTATTTTATCTTATTAAAGGGTTCTTCCCACTTGTTATATCCCTTGTACGCTACTCCCTTGTGAAGTAGGTGAGAATATTGATTTTGTTTATCTGCCAACTGTGCTATGAATCTTTGGATCGAATGAAGCCTACCTTAGATGCCTCTCAATTGTTTCAATATTTTGGGTGCCTCCATCTCAAGGAATTATTTTACCTTGGTAGGGTCTCCCTCAATACCTCTTATTGACAATATGTATCCTAGCAACTTTACTGATTGTATGTCAAAGACAGACTTCTTTAGATTTAATCAGACCTCGTATTCCTCTAGCCTGTCAAAAATGGCACTTAAGGTTTCTATGTGATCCTTCTGCTTTTTGGATTTGGTTAGTATGTCATTAACATAATCTTTGATATTTTTATGGATCATGTCATGGAATATTAATGTCATGGCTCTTTGGTATGATTCTATTATATTCTTCAAGCTCAATAGCATCATATTCCAATAGTAAGTCCCCCATGGACAAGTGAAGGTTGTTTTGTGTTGGTCTTCTTTAGCAATAATTAACTAGTTGTATCCCTAGAAACCATCCATCAGGGAGATCATTTTGTGTCTTGTTGTCATGTCCACAATCATGTCAATGCTGGGCAATGGGAAATCATCTTTTGGAGATGCTTTGTTTAAGTCCTTGAAATCTATGCATATTTTGATGCCCCCATCAAGTTTTGAAATAGGAACTAGGTTTGACACCCATTATGGATAGTCAATTGGTTGAATGAATTTTGTGTCCAATAACTTCTTTAGTCCCATTTTGACTAGTAGGGTGCCAAAATGTAAGTACCTAAAAATATTCACAAAGATTAAACTCCAACACTAGTTAGTAATGTGGTTAGTTCATGTAAATGCATAAATAATCCTATGAAATAATGCATAATTCCTCTCAAACAAGATAAAAAATAAACTAATTGAAAGCATGATAGAAACATAATGCACACCTATTCCATAGTGTATTGGTATCACCTTGTTGTGGAAAGTGACCCTTAACAAGCTCAATGATAAAATACCTTAAAGATAAAGTGGAAAAAATTAGCTCTCAATGTGAAGAGAGTAACTTTGCATGAATTTTCAAATGCTAAAATGAGGAATGCGACCTCCTATTTATAGAATGATAGGATGGATAAATATGCAAAATGGGTGAATGTGGGACAAAGATTCAACCAATAGGAAGGATCCACTTGTCCAAATGTGAGTGGATGGAGGATGTGTAAGTTTTAATCAATGTACCAATAAATGACATTAGGTGGTCATTGTAAATTTCAAATTTGGCTTGTTGGAGAGAGAAAAAGGGGCTTACATGCCAAGTTTGACTTATGAGAGACATGTAAGAGACATGTAAGAGCTCTTAAATGCTTTGTTGGATGTACATGTAAATTTGGGGGGAGATTTCAAATTCAAGGGAATATTCCATTTTTATGGCATGTTGATGGAAAATGGAGATTTAATAAATTAATTAAAATCCTTGTTTTGTGCAAGTGGGAAAATGTAGAGAATGTGGCATGCATAAGATTAGATTTAATCCTGATTTAGTTAATTTAAAAGAGGATTAGGTGATTTGACTCATTTGACTTAGATTTAAGGATTAAACTAAATCAAAAGGAGATGGAAGATGATTTTAGATTTAATTAAATAAAGATTTTATATATTTAATCAAATAGGGTGATGTTAGGATCAAATTAAATAAAGTTAATTTATTTAATTTAAATGGATGACCTTAGAGATAAATCAAATAAGCGTTATTTATTTAATGAATGGACTTTATTAAATGCAATATGCTATTTTTTCATTTCTACAACATCAATTCTTTCTTGCACTCCCCTCAAAGTTTCTAATACCTTATCTATTCTTCCTATTGCTTTTGTAGTCACATCCTCTATCATCCTTCTCCTTGGTGGTGTCCTACTACTCTAATCTCCTTCTTTACCTCTTCCTTACAACTACAATCATCTTAGATGCAATATAACTTGCTATAGGGATACATCTCAAGCAAGTAACTCTTCTTCTTCTCCTAATCATAATTCTCCTATTCCTAGTGCCCCTTAGAATCAATTGAAACAAGCTGAAAAAACATATTCATCACCTGATGTTAGGATTTCTAATACACCTTCCCTCAAAATATCTCTTCAATTATCTTCTTTAAGAACTATTAATTCCCCCAAACCTTCAACTTGATTTGTTTCATGGTTAGAGAAATCTCTAACAAAGAAAATAAAGGTTATTGATTTGATCATGTCTAATAAATATATTGTGTCATAGTTCCTTTAGAGAACAACACAAGTTAAGAAGTATAAAACTAAATCTCAAGTTTTAGATGATTCCTCAATAAATACGTATGTTCAGGTTGATCATCCCTCTCCACAAAAATATGTTAGCCAAATTATTGTAAAATATTTTAATATCATAGTAATTAATTTGTGACCATCTACAAGAGATGGAAATGTTCACAAATTCTAGATATCAATTACCAACATGGTAAAAAGGATAGAGAGAGACAAGAAAACTAGAGACTAGATAAAACAATAAGTCAATGCTTTAACAAATTGTTTAATATCCCTTGTTGATTTCTCTATCTATCCTACTAGCCAAATTGATGTGGGTTTTGATCCTAGATTTTCTAGTGGGAAATAAATGATTGATAAAATTAAAATTTATGTCTTATGGTAGAGTTAAAGAGGATTGTACAAACAATATCCTCATGAATGAAACAAATTTTATCACATACATGAAAAAGAGCTCTGAAGAAATTGTGTTATTAAAGGATATTGAAAACAAAATAGCTAATACCAAACATGAATAGTCAATTTGGTTAAAAACTAATAGTGACCTCAAGGAAATGCTTGAGGTGGGATTAGATAAATTAGTAGCTACGTAGATCTTACTGAGCACTAATGATGGTAGATATTTTATGTGGAATAAAATTATTGAATGAAAGCTCTCATTTCTGAAGAAAAACAAATTAGAACAAAATAAAATTATCAAGGAATATAACCAATTGAGGGATGAAATTCAAAAAATTATTTTAATTGAATGGGTGTCCATCTCCAAAAAGAAGATGCTACTCAAGATGACGATAGAGAAGTAATGAAGAGAATATTCAAGGAAATAATTGAGAATATCTTTAAGAAACAATGTTTTAATGTGGAAAGCATGAGGAGATTGAGAAAAATTGATTTCAATGTAAATCTTAATTTATTGGGCATGTGACAACCTTCTCTAGTAAGGTGGATTTGGTATTAGGAATCAAAGCCTTATGGAAATTAAGAACTAAAAATGTAATTTTTCCTCAACATAGAGAGATGCTTCTAATAATCAAAGGTTTCCAAACATACTAGGCTAGAATATCCATACAGGTTGTCCAGTCATCACAAGAGAAGGATGTTGATAATGTTCCACATTAGTAGTGCCTCATGTTTTATTATTTTATCTTTTTAAAAAGAACCTTAAGGTCTTGAGATGTTTAAGGAAATCTTAACTACTAATTTTTAGTTACTCTCAATAAATGGTTAACTTTACAAATGCATATATTAACTACATTGTAATTGAGGGACTCTTTACAAAAAAATTTACAAGAAAGGAATGGGTAGGAAATAATTTGAACTAAAGAGAAGGTTTTGCATCTATGAGCCTATAATTTCAAATATATTAATGAATGAAATCTATTATAATCTATGTGTTGTTTTGGTTTTTTTAGTTTTCATCTTTTCATGTGCATGTGAAAATCTATTGGTATTCAATCTTCTTGTGTTTGAAATTAGTTTTAAATAATAATTTTATTAACATGTGCTATGTGGGATGTGAATTGTTCTATGTTCTAATTGTTCCCACATAATACATATTGCAAGTGATAAGATCCATCTTTATTCTTTTACATTTTCCTTGTGATCATTTTATTTTAGCCTTTCCTACTTTTTGGTAAAAAGAAAAACCATTTTAAATTTTAAAATTAAGAAAATTTGAGATTTTCTCTATCAAACAAGGGATTTGTACCTCATAAAATTCAAAGGGAAATTATTTCATTAAAAAATGATTTACCCAACTATTGGTTACTGATTGTTATTATTTTTGGGTAATAGAGGAGAAAGTAAATAATTTAAATAAGGATTAATCTATACATAAAGAATAAGAAGGCATAGCAAATAAACCCCAATATATTGATGAATCCCATTTTTTAAATAAAACTGAACATGGCCAATAATGGTACGTGACTAATTAAAAATATGTTCAAAATATGAAAATAAATTCACCATTATCATCCCTATATAGCCTAGCTCCCTAAAACATATGGTTATTCCTAAAGTTCAACCTAAAGGACACACTAGGAAATTTTACACCCCTTGGGGTGAACCAATAAAAATCATTCTTCAAAAGATTATCTGAGCCAACATGATGCAACTTCCAACAATCAATCCCCTTGTTCTACATGTGCCTAAACCCTCTTGGTACAAAGAACATGAATTTTGTGACTACCATAAGATCCATTGCTAGAAAACCTCCTCATGCATGAAACTCAATAACTCCATCAAAGATCTTATGAATCAATGAGAGATCTCTATTGAAGGCCACACATCCCCTAGTGAAAAATTAGTTATATACAATAATATCTCATCTAACTTTGTCATTTGTAGCATCAAACAAAGTCCTTTGCAAGTAGCCATTATAACTGTCAAAGCACCTAACTGTGTCATTACTACTTGACATGGTTAAATTACCATCAAAATAGCTTCATCCTCCTCCCATCCTAAAACTTATTATAACATCCTTAACGACTTGAACAAAATGATAGGACAAGTATCTATCCTTGACCTACTCAAAACATCACACATGCAGAAAAATATCCTTGAGAAAGCCCTGCATGAATCTTTTCTCCCTAATGATAATGATCATTCTCAATTTCAATCCATGATATGACTCTTATCATCTCTAAAATCCCTCCAAATTTTCACCAAATCCATGCCTTTCATCAATTCATCTCCTAACAATCCATTATACCTTCAATCCCACATCCATAAAACCACTATCAAACATTTTCTAGGAGATGGTCAATCAACACTTAATATTTGTAGCTTGAGTCTAACAAAATAATTGGGATATTATAATGATGTTATTGATGAGTCTAAAACATATTATGAAGTTGAACATAAATTAAATGGATCTATAAAGCTCCTCCTCTAGGTTAGACTAGCTAAAGTTGATACTAATTTCCAAATCCTAAACCTTGATCTCCCATACAACATCCTTTTTGGCTACCCATGCATCCATGCCATGGAAAATTTTCCATCCACATTCCATCAATGGATTAAGTTCCCTCACAATTGAACTAAATTTAGCATCCATATTGATAACAATCCATTCCAATATTACAAGTTATTACAAATCAGTCATGGCCATTTACATTATTTTCATGTGAATACCACATAACCATCTTCATCTTCATACATTAATCCTTTGGATTGAGATATCAAGGGTTTCATTGAGTGAAACTAAGTTGAAAGAGGTCTAGTGTTCCATCTCCCAAAAAGAGAGAGCACCCCTATTTTCATCCTTTTAGGACATAACTGTAAATTGTATTTCAAGCCAAGTTTTATCAATGATTTTTTATGTTTTATTACAAAATTATTTTTATAATCTCTTAGGTATCCTAAATGTATGAATTAATTGGGAAATCTAGTCTTGAGGGGGCATAGATGGAACCCAAATATATGAATACCAATTTGAATAAACTTCCTTTGACAATTAAGTATAAGTTCTAGGGAGTCCGTTTTTTCTCAAAATTCACATCTCAAGTTATGAAGATTACTGATATAAAATTGGGGCATATTGACATGGATACCTTTAAGACAAACACTTTCTCAATTGATGTCACCCCAAGAGCCCAACAAATATCTAGATCAATAGTAGCTCATGTTACATCTTTCCCGGTGGTAGTGCAATGCCATGAGTTCATCCTAGTAGGAGCAACACTCTGCAACCCTATACAAAAAAAAATGTTATGATTCTTGGTGTACAAAGATGATTAACCTTTCTCCAACAATTATTAGAATGATCTTTGATTTTCCTCATTATAAATAGTCAAAAAAATTAACAAAATTTGTGGTAATCAAAGATTTTGAGAACGATGTCAGTGGAAATTTAAGTTATCTTAACAAGGAGTGGTTGAAGGAAAAATGAAAGTCCATTGCGAAAATTCATACAAAATTTAAAAGGTCATATTTCTGGTCTAGAATAGGATACATTATCACTTTCTTGCCAAGATCCTTTGGAAAAGAGGAATCTAGCACATATGAAAACTAGATGGTCCACTTCATTAACATCATCATGAAAGGGGAAGTATACTTGGACTAGGGAAAAATTGTGTCTGATCTCATCCATAATTATATTACTACACTAAAGGATACCAAGAAAATTTCCATGTCTTCCTATGTGATATATTGTGATGTAAGACTTGGATTTTTTTTTGGTTTGAGTATCATAGGGGTCAGGGGAGAAGGGCAAGGAGAGAACAAGATATGGGAGTACTATACACAGTTAGAGCACGAAGTAGCTAAGAGGCATTTTAAATGGGTAAATGATGCATTCAAGTACCTAGTTATTAACCAAATCACAAAGGTTGTAGGATTTAGAATAACAAAGGAAACCATGGCTCTAGTTTATGAATGGGAACAATGGTTCATAAAATTCCCCAAGTCTACATACATGTAAGTCTTCATATATGACAAAGCCCTATTCTTGCTTCCAAATCATTGTAGTGATAGGATTATCTCAATTTACAACAAATGATAGATGTCAATTTAATTTTTCCTAGTAAGCATAAAGTAGGAGGTTTGAAATACCCCATTCAAACCAGTTTCTATTCATGTCCATCAGTCGTAGATTCCAAAACATCTATTGATGAATTGTTAGCAATAAACTTGTAACAATATATTTGGAGGGATAATTTTGATCCCAAGAGAAAGATGAATAAACTTTATGCATCACTATAATTGCACCACATGCCAAATATTAAAGATATTTGGGGTGACTTGCAAGATTATTTTAAGGTGTAGGAGATGAGTTATAATAGGTTGACAATTCCTAAAATGAAGGATTTCAAAACAAGAGAAGATATACTAGAAGGATTGTCTGGTGATGGTCATAAATCAGATCCCCTATATGATATATAGAGTATTGCTACCAATAAATTAGATCCAATTAATTTGCTGGAGAAAGAATATTTTTCAATTGATGAGATTTCGACAATAATGGTGGATAGGAGTATCTCATGGGTAGAGCTATGAATTAAAAATTATCAAGGGAAACGGGTATTTTCTAGGAAAAAGAAAGGATTCAACAATAGGAAGTTATTCCTCGTCAGACCAAAAATAATAGAAAATGTTAAAGAAGAAGACACCACCTCAAACAATCAAGGAAGATGAAACTTCAATGCAAAAAATGGTAGAGGCATTTCATAAATCCTTGACTACATATATTGTTTCTCTTTTTTTATCATCATTTATAATAAAGTAATTAATAATGATTGCAAATTATCATATTAGTTTGAAAGAGATAAAAATCATCTATATCCTTTTTATTTATCAATTCATATTTAATGTAAGATTAGTTTCTAAAAATAAAAATAAAGGGGGTAAGAAAATTATTGATTGAAAGAAGTAAACAATACAAAGACATCAGTGATCTAGTAGGAACCCAAGAAAAGAAACCTCATGAACACAAAACCCAAACAAAACCACCACCCTTACAACCACAAACACCTCAATCAACCAACTCATCAAAAAGGACCCTCTCCATTTCATTACAATAATCAGGGGATAATTAACCCTAGTCCTCGATCTTCCAATACTCATCCTACTCTAAAGCCCACATGGCCAAACAATTAGCAGCCCTATTCTATTCATGTCAGATGTGAGTGAAAGACACCGCCTCCAACATAGAGAACATCTGTAGAATTTGATGAACAACTAGAGAAAGATGCACCAATAAAAAAAAACTATGAGTCTGATTCACATATAATATTATGCCATTCCAAAGCATAAGCACACGCAAAATCCCTGAGAATCATCAACCCCTCCATAAAGTTGTTATAATGTTTCCCTTTATGAAAGGAGAAGAAGAAAATAACTAAGCCAAAACAATCTTGTCTAATTCCACCAATCCCAATAGGCCTAGGATTACTCCTAGAGGAACCATTAGTATTTATCTTCAAAGTATCCACTAGAGGAGGTAGAAATCTACCAACCTTTTGAAACTTCTTTTTAGCCCGCCTACCTCTTCTTGCAAGAGAAAAGCTTGAAGTATAACCCTGTAATCCCATTCTATTCACAATATCATCACCACTCCTTTCCAAAGGATACACCACTTCACATTTAGCTTCCACCATCTCATAGATCATACCAAAAATTATATGCCCAACCTATTGAACCAATAGCCTATGCCCATGAAAAAATCCTACAATTCCTTTCTTGCCAAATTTTCCAGAGAATGAAGGTAGGCCCAATGGACCAAACAATCTGGAGGAAAGAAGCTTGAGAAGGAGGTCTACCCATACTTCTCTATAAATCAACAAGGGGAGAAGCATGAACAAAAGGATGTTTCCAAACATTCCACCAAAAGTGCCAAAGCAACATAGAGAAATAACAACATGGAAAAACAAGTCGGTAGAATCCCCCTCATTACAACTACACAAAATGCAAATGGAAGGGCCCTAGTATCCTCGGCTTTGAAGATTGTTCCATGTTAAACATCTATTCCAAGCTAGAGTCCAAACAAAATAATTACACTTTGGCCAAGAGTACTTATTCCACATATTTTTCCACAAAGGAACATCCAACCCTCCAAACTTAAAAGCCATCAACACTTGTTACCCACTAGCCAAAGTGAAAGCACCCTTAGGATCCAAACTCCAAGTAAGAATATACTTATCCCAAAGAGAGGTGCATTGTCTACTAGGCAAAATATTATGAAGTTCAACATAGTCCTCCTCCAAGACAATAACATGTCAGTAGCAAGGATCCTTTCACCTAGCCACCTCTATCTACCCACAGGGATAAGAAAACTTAAAATGAATCACCCTTGACCAACCAGCCCAAGAAACATTGGAAAAGATTCAAAAAATTAAGATAATGATGAAAAATGGGGGGGAAATTGTCCCAAGAATCAAACCAAAAGAGAGCCTTAAACCCCTTATTACATATCTAGAACAATCCTTCCTTGATCAAGACAACCCCTTTCTTAAAAGTATCCCAAATCATAGAACCTTTCCCTACCAAATGGTAGTGGGGAATCTCCTCATTCAGAACCCCCTGAAGGTACTTGTGAGATAATATCTTGGGCTAGATATGATCCTATTCTAAACAACACCTCCAATAAATTTTTGTAGCCAATGCCAACTTGAAAAGATATTATAGCCACAGACCCAGACCCCCAAATTCCTTCAGGCTACACATAATATCCCACTTCACAAGGCTTCACTTAGAAGAAGACAAACTACCACCCCATATGAATTTTTGAGCCAAGGAATCCAAATCCTAAATCCAACGAGAGCCACCTGGAACATACACCTATATATTGGAAGAGCCTGCGCCACAGATTTAAGCAACTAAACATGCCTGTAGACATGCAAACTTGGCATAATGCATTCAACTATGTCATATTCATCCATTCAACAAATAAAACAAGTTTATTTCTGAATCTCCTAAAGTCATCAGTTTAAATCAAATAAATCAACTTGATCCCAACACCCTCCTTTTAATTAAATAAATCAAGCCTTTTATTTAATTAAATCCCAAATGCATTTTCCTTCCCTTTTGATTTAAATAAATCAAATATTTGAGTCAAATTGGTCAAAATCACCTAATCACCATTATGCTAACCTAATCCTAATTAAACTAACCTAACTACCCATCACATCCTCTAGATAATCCCACTTGCACAAATAAATCAATTTATTGATTTATTAAAACCCTTATTTTCACTCAACATGGCATCTTTGAGGAATATTCCCTCTATTTTGAATTCAAAATCAAGTGGACATGTATATCCAACAAAGAAATTAATGTCTCTTACATGTCCCGTGCACAAGTCAAACTAACCATTAACTCTCAAATTTAAATTTGAAATTTCCACCTCTTGGGCACATTTCCAAAATCTTGCACATCCTCAAGCCTATCACAACTTGACAAGTGGCCTCTTCCTATTGGCCAAATCTTTAGTCCCACATACTCCATGTTTGGAACTCTTAGCATTTGAGAATCTACAAATAGAGGCTTCATCCTTAATCAAATCCCCCACAATCTCAAGCATAAATGCACCATTTTCATTTGAATCCATATCATCTTAGCATTCCATATCATTCTTCATAGAAATTTCATCATGGAGCTCAAGCAAGGATTGGGAAAGGGTTATTTTCAACAATAACACCAATCCACTATGAAATAAAGTTTTGATTATGTTTTTATATCCTTGCATTTCATTATCTTTGTTTTATTTAGTTTGCATATTTTATCATAGTCAAGTATTTCATAGGGATGTTGTTCTTTGCTTTGTTTTAAACTAACGATGCTAATGTGTGTTGTTTGTTTTGAGAAAATGCAGATTTAGCATCCACATTATGGCACTAGAAGGAGGGTGTAGGCTCTATGAAGTCTTGTTTTCATATTGTCTCATTTGGGTTACTGTTTTATACCAGCTTTAGTATGATCTATTTAATTTACATAGTATACATTGTTGGTCTAATTAACTATTTAATTACATCTTCGTAAGTTTACTTAGGCTTTTAATTAAGTGCTAGGTTGTATTTTCTTATCCTTATCTAATTGAGCTAACTTGTAGCTCAAGTTAGGTTTAGGGTTGTGCATGCTTGCCTTTTATAAGCATGCTTGATCTTGTACATTTGTATCAATTCAATCGTGTATCAATCTTGCATATTGATAGCAAGCATTCTCGCCATTATCTCTCTCTTGTGGAAGCATTTTAGTGTAGCAATAGATTCTTGGTTTTCTAACATGGTATCAGAGCTTCCAGGGTTGCGGACTCCTTCCCGGATCTGAGGGTTTTATTGTTGGCTTGAAGATTTTACTAGGTGCATATTGGGGTTTCTATTAAATCCAGGTGGCATATATTGTGGACTATTCCGTTGGTTAGTGTACAAAATTTGCAGATCATACTAGTTGGTAGTCTTTGTTAGATCTGAGGTCGCATCGCTGGCATTCTTAGCCCTTCTCTGACTGGTCATCATCGGCATTGTCTCTGGACGTAGTCAAAGTGGGTACCTCCATCCGTGATCATATTGCTGGTACATGGAGGGGACTCGGGTCTCATCATATGATGTACCTGGTCATATCTGTGGGCTGTTCATTTAAATCATTGTCAATCTGTTCAGAAAACTCTATCGGCGGGTATTTTCCTTCATTAGCCAGAGATTCGACATACTCATTTTTCATCAGCATTATGGATCACATTGGTCAGAGGCTTCATTGACGGGTACGAAGACTCCACATCGACATTGCTGGGACTGCACAGTGTTATCAGCATCCACGGGTACCATCTATCATCGTCGGCATATTCCTAAGTCATCAGTCGGTGAGTACCATTAATTTTCTCATCGGTGAGCTCTGTACTCGGCGTGTATCTATCAGCAACTGCAGACCTAGTACATTGGCTGGTGTCGGTGTTGGCACAGTGGGCGAGTACTCCTTACATTTCCTTGTACTCTAGTTAGATTCGTCTGTCACTCGTGGTCATCGACAGTGCCTTGGTCGTCGGTCAGATTTTCCTTTGTACTGATCATTGATCCCTTCACCGTCGGCGTACCTTTCTCTGGCAGCCAGGTCGGGTATGAAGATTTTCCATCATGATACTTGGTACACAGTTTTTTAACTGCATAAATCTTTTGTAAAGCTTATAAAAGCCAATTTTTTTGATTGATGGTATTATTGTTGCAAAGGCCAACCATTAATCCGATATTTTGGGATTTTTGCATGGATATATTTTCCATTATTGGTTAGTTCTTTTTCAAAAAAGGGAAAGTTTTTTATAAAAGATCTCTATTGATTTTTTAAAAAAGCTGACGGGTTTTTTGGAGATTCTTTTTTTTAAATTTCTATAAAACTTATTTATCTCCAAATAAAGAAAAAGGCCAACAATGAATCAGCCCCAATATTTTTTGTAAATATTTTTCATCTCCAAAGCTGCGACAAAGGAGTTGCCTTCAGATTTTTTGTGCAGGAATTTTTTGTTCTTCTCTCATCATGGATTTTCCAAAAGTTGCACTTCTAACTCCATTTAATTATCATGAGTGGAAATCTCAGATGGAGTTACTTCTGTTAAAGTTGAAGCTGCAACGAATTACTTTTGGTCAAGATCCAGAACCATGGGGGCAAAAAGAGAAAAGAAAATGGTTTGATAGAAGAGATGAAGCCCTTGGTAATCTTCTTCTGTCCATTTCTCCAGATCTTCAATATCATGTTGAGTCTTGCACACATCCTCATGAAGTTTGGACTACTTTAGAGAACCTCTTTGGTAAGCTAGACAAGCTAAGGAAATTTAAGTTGGAAAATAACTAATGGGTCTTAATCCTTCAGATTTTGACAATATTCAAGACTTTTTCTCTAGGCTCAACTCTATCAGATTGCAGTTATCAAAATGTGAGGTTGTTAAAGAGGATGAACAGATGATACTTTCTATTCTTGCAAAGCTTGGTTCTTCATATTCTGTGTTTGTTTCTACTTTCTATGCTACAATGGATGCTCTTGGTGATACATATAAAATGCCTTCTCTTGATGAATTTGTTGTACAACTCACAAGGGAACAAGCAAAGTTGATGCACATGGGTACATTGAAGTCTTCAATATCTCAAGCTCTTATTGCGAATTATACAAAGGATTCAAGTGGCAAAGGAAAGAAGCACAAAAGGAAACCAAGTCAAATGAGCAAGGTAAAGATTCTCCTTCACATGGCACTCCTAAGTCCTCATCCTCTTCAAAAGAGGAATCATAAAAAAAAAAGTCTAAATGTGCATATTGCAAAAGGTTAGGACATGATGAGCATAGATGTTATAACAAGAAGATTGATGAACTCACCCACCTTCTTCAAGAGAATAACATTCAGCTGCCCTCATCAATGTCTTCTACTTCTTCTTCACCATCACATTCGATAGCTCCATCATCATCACAGTCAGATAACACAACATCCACTTCTGGGCTACATAATATGAAAGGGCATGCACTCTTGGCCTCTACAAGTTCTAATTCTCAAGGATGACTTCTTGATTCAGAGGCATCTCATCATATGGCATCTTCACAAGAAATGTTCTCTTCTTTTCAGCCTTGTAATTCACCTCACATTCTGATGGGTAACAATACATTCATGAAGGTAAGTGGGAAGGGTTCTATTGGTATTGGGGAAGGGACTTTCAATGATGTTATTTGTGTTCCTTCTTTGACCACTAATCTTCTTTCTATTTATCAAATTACTCATGGGGGTCAAGGTAAAATAGTTGAGTTCACTCCTGATAGGGTGTATATAATGGACTTGGAGACTAGGGATATTGTTGCAATCGGGATGGTTGATCATTCATCTCGAGTATATTATTTTTCACATTTTTCTTCAGAACCTGATAATGCTCCTTTGATTGCATCACACACTCCATTGAGTGTGACCCATATTAGTGAGGAGAAGTTTGGTCATCTACACCTTGGTATTTTAGAGACCGGTGCTAAGCTTCCTACACCTCCACCTACTTCTTCATCCATTGTTGCTTCTGTTCAGCAGGATAATCATAGTTTTTCAGATCGTGCTTTGTGGGATGATTATTTGACAGGGATTTCTACCTTGTTCCTAGAGTCTCATACTATAGATTTGGAGGACACACTTGAGGGGATTTCTCTCCTCTTTGATGACAGTTTCAGCACAACTGTAACACCATCTTCTTTGTCTTTGGAGATTGATATTCACGAGTCTCCTCCATCACTTGATTTATCATGTCTCTTGGTTGAGTTTGACCATGATTATGTTGTGGCTCATTCAAGTTTGGAGGCTCCTACTTAGTTTTCAGAGGCATACATGTTGAGCGTTCATTCTTCCTTTTTTCAGTTGGATATGGAGTGGCTTCTTCATCAGCTTATGGATTTGTTTCTTCCTAAGGGGAGACGTGTTGCTTGCAGACATTGGGTCATCTTTTGTTTCCAGGCATTCTTCATTGGCTTTGGAGCTTCTTCAGCATGTAGAGGATATCTTATCTCATCCCTTCCCTCTTATAGGGGGGTAATTTATTGTATATTCATGATGGATGTAGTCCTTGGGGGGTATCATTGAGTCCTCCATACATCATGTTTACATTCATCATGCTTGTTTTTTGTTTTCTCTCTTTTGGAGAGGGTTTTTAATTAAGTGCTAGATTGTATTTTCTTATCCTTATCTAATTGAGCTAACTTGTAGCTTAAGTTAGGTTTAGGGTTGTGCATGCTTGCCTTTTATAAGCAAGCCTCATCTTGTACATTTGTATCAATTCAATCATGAATCAATCTTGCATATTGATAGCAAGCATTCTCGCCATTATCTCTCTCTTGTGGAAGAATTTTAGTCTAGCAACAGATTCCTGGTTTTCTAACATACATTTAATGGTGGATTAAAATCATTTGATATTTTGTGCTTATAAAAAATCATCTTTGTGAGATCAGACTATGCATTTGAATGTTGCTTACAATTTCTTGAAAATTACTTTGCTTGATTTATGGCTGTGGTTGTAAGTAATGATATTTCAAAATGACTTCATTAACAACTTTTCTTTCAACTCATAATCATTAGTAGATATAAAGCAGGTTTCTTTAGCTCATAGGTCTTTGGGAATTTCTAAGCTTTTGTGTTATTTTACGTGTTTAAAATTTATCATGATTAACTCATTGAATGATCTACACTATTAAAATCACTTTTAGAGAAAAGAATAAAACTACAATAGCTTTCGTTTCCTCATTTTTCAAATCAATATAAAGCTCATTGCTGGGGTAAACATTTCTTTAACTATCAAACAGGAATTTGTATTTAGTTTTTGGATTATAACCAATGTTGTGAAAAACATCAATATATTTTTCTATAGCATGGATGTTGCAATCATAGAATGGCTTCTGTATTAAGGGAGAGGATGTGATTTTTATTTGAAGAGGTGTGGTCTATTTCTACTACAATGTATTCTTTTTTTCCTTTGTTGAAGAATAACCTAGCATAGCTCACATTTCATTCAATGATGTCTAGTGTTCACCACGGATGGATAGGAGAGGCCTACCTGGGATTGAAAAAAGGCACACCAATACAAATCATAGTACATCTGCCTCTTTGTTTGTTTAATCACTTTTGGTAAGACATTCACTACTTGTTTCATTTAATTGTTGTTTTCTATGGGATCAGTGTTTCTTCCTTAAGTAGCCCGATTCATACTTGTTCGCCACAGCCCTCTATTCAACAATCAACATTCCTTGACAATACATCCACATTTTGCATAGAACATTTATCAAGGTGATTACAAATATGGTATCTATTAAAATTTCTCCATATTTTATGCCTTGCTAGACACCTGTACCCTATTTCAAAGCTCCCATCTATGTGCAACCAGGGAGGATGCTGAAAGGTTGTGAAATTTTTCTTTACACCTGCCAATGACATTTGCTTGAAAGCGCATCTCCTTGGGAATTTTGTCACATAGTTCACATTCTCAAGACATATTTTTCCTTCATTAAAGCCATGAGTTGCATGTTTATCCATAAAATATGCAAATTTATTTCTTAAGAGACTTCTATCAGATAGTCTGCTAGCCTTTTCTATCTTGCCTACTATATTTTCCAATGCATCTCCAACTATAACATTTGACAAAATATCTCCATTTTCTATGTTCTTCATGGATGTGCATACCCTGTTTTAAATCTCCCATGCTTAGTATAGGCAAGAAGAGACTACCGGTCAAGGCTAGGGAATATGGCTTTACACCACTACAATAGTATTTTCCTAAAGTTTCTAACACCTTTTCAATAAAGACATTTTGTGGACATCCTGCAATCACTGCATTCTCTAATATCATAGTTTTTCTCTGAGGCATTCTGTCAAACTGTTTATGTGACTTGTCTATGGTTTCGCATGTTATATCATGTCAAACTGTTCATGTGACCTGATCTATGCTTCTGCATGTTGCATGCATGTCTACTAGGGAGGGAGGATGTGAAAAGAGTTGGGGAATTTTCCTTTTAACCGATAACTGCATTTGCTCAAAAATATCTAATTCCTTTCAACGAATACATTTTGTGCATATCTTGCAAACCATCAGGGAAAATGATTCTATCCAGGAAAATAAACACATTAGGTGAGTTTTGATTGTAACAACCGTGTTTTTTTCTCCTTTCAATGCACTATTCTTGGTTATCGATCTGAATCCAGCTCAATTAAGGCATACTATCTTCTACATTTAATGCACCAGATTTGAATGATGACTGCGTTTGCTATGATCTAAATCTAGCTCATTTAAGGTACATTGTAGGTTGCATCATTTCATTATGTTCAGTCTACTGGCTCATCCATCCCACCGGCTCTTCTGCTAAAGCCTCATTAAAAGTGCCACAAGGATCGGCCATTAAATGGAAAAGAAGATTTTAGCTTTTAACTTATTAGCAATATGAGGGGTCACATCAACATTGTAGCTTAGGCTCTAAATCGTTTACAAAATCATCAATCTTTTCTGATGTTGCTATTACTTAAGATCTTAACTCTAGAGTGGGATAGCGGTATAATCAATGTGGGTGTGAATGCGTAGTTGAGCAGAGAGTTTAACTAATGTTTTTTTGATGATACGATGTTAATGATCGAATGTATTATGTACATGGGTCTAAAGTTGGTATAGTCTCTACACGACCTTAAAATGTTGTCAGGATGAAACATGGACCAAGTCTCATATCTTTTTCAAATTATTAGATAACATCATATGTTTCCATCACTTGAGTAATCTTGATAATATGGATTTGGGTTATATTTTTTCTTTTTGTCTATTTTGAATTAAAATTCAATAATCTTACATTATTGGGTTATATTCATCATAAAGAACTCGTGCACCTCATCTAAGGTTTCCTCAAAAAGGTTGACATGTCTTAGGTACATTTTTTTTGTCATTTTGCAGTACACATGTAACTTTTAATTGTGATGTTTATAGGAAAACAAAGGAGAAAATTGGAGGAGGATAACGAAGGTGAAGGTTAAAATCAAGCCTTGGAGTTAAAAGATTCAAGCATCAAACTTGAAACCCAAAAGTATTTTCTAATGCTTTGAGCTTCTGTCAGACACCTTAATTTTTTGTTTTAATCCAACTAGATCATTGTTTTCTTTCAAAGTTGGGCTAAAATTGAACCTTAGTCACCTACTAGCTTTTTGATTTGGTTTAAAATTGAACAAGGAAAATTTCACACTTCATCTTGGTGCTTTAAAATGAACTCATCATTGCTTTGAGGCTAAAACAAACAAGTGTTTTAGTTGAGTGATTTTTTCTTTGGTGCATTTTGAGTGTGTATCCTCTCTCCTTGCACTTTGTGCAATCTAGGGTGCAAGAGAAACACTCAAAATGCATTTTATTGGTTTGAGTCACCTTTAGAGGGTCCTACCTAAGAGACACATCCGAAAGGACAACTTGAAGGTGACTCCAACTGGTTTTTCATTCGGGCCGGTATATAAATGGATAAGACTAAACTGTCAAGTCCTCATGGTATGTAGGCCTTAGCCGTATAGTGTCTTTCAAAATGGGGTACTACCGTAAAATGTATAAGAGCCCCTAGTAGGATTGATTAAAGCCTTTAGTGGCTTGTTGGACGCTTGCAAGGTTCCATGTCCCTAATCTTGTGTCATTAAGAACCCTATTTGTAGTTGCCAACCAATCCATCCAATGAGTTTATCAAAGTGGTGCATTGAACTTAGATTCCAAGAAGTTACTTGCCATGTCCAATCTTGGTTGAAATATAGAGGTTAATAATTCATTCTTAACATACCTTTATATTTTGTCCTTCGTTGCATGTAAAATCATCTCTTCTACTACGAAGGGCATGAGGCAAGCCCACCAACAAAAGCATACCGATTGAGCTAGGATGTTATATTACTTGTGTGTCAGTTTGAAAACACGGTGCTTTAATCAAAAACATTGGAAAACTAACATTCAACGAATCATCAAAATTGCAAACCCTTTAGGAGAAGCAAATATCCTTGAACAAATTCACATGTTATTTCTTTCCCTTGGGATTTGTATCCTTAGAGGCTTCTAAACATTTGGATTTCATCTCAATTTGCTTCTACTAAAGTCAACTTTAGGCAACCTTTTCCTTGATTTCCTCGATTTCCACATAATGCACTTTGTGGGATGAGAGGGAATTAGCACATTGGACATTTAGTTGAAAACCTAATCAAGAGTGTGTTTGTGGTGAAAAAAAGAATCCATTAAGCAAAGATTGAATCAATTGGACCCCACACATGTGCTTGATATCTTTTGATCTTATGGTTTTCATGCAAACATTGATCTTTTTATTTTGAATTACTCTTAGAAAAAGGCATGTTCTTCACTATCTTGGTCTTGTAAACAAGTCCTTCCTAGGTTCATTTAGGATCAAATCAAACACTTCATCCCTCTCAAACATTTATCAAAATCCATCCCACCAAAAAACTTTAGAGCATTGGAAACATCAATATCTAGACTTGGGTAAATCATCAAATTCAAAATTACCTTGTTTAGTTAGGTGTATGGGAATGCATCCTTTCTCATACATTTAATTAAATCAGAAATCCTTTAAACAAGTTCATCCTAAGATAACATACAACATCTTAGGTTTTACAAGTTCATTATCCAAATCAAACAAATCAAACCCTAAGTCTAGCATTGATCCAAAGTCCCTAAACATTTAACACTCATATCATTCACCCATTTTCATCCTCCATCTCGTCATTGGTCCTAAGAACCTTAGAGGTCACTTTTACAACAAGGTCAAAACACAAGAGGAACATGGAATACAAATTTGATCCATTCATCATGAGTAATCCAAGTCAACTAAGCTATCAAAGCCTTACAATTCTGATTGATTATTGAAACTCACATCTATACAATCCGTACATGGGATCATTACCTTCTACAAATGTGAATGGCACAACAAGTGTGAGCATGCTAAAATCAAAGATTGGAGCACATTTCCCGATGGTAGATCTAAATCCAAACCTACAACTATGTCAACCAAATAATCCTTGCATGAGCCTTCAAATGAACGTCATCCCACCAAATCCCTACATGCAAAATTAGAATGTACCAAGTACAAGTTTTCCAAACATGAATCCAACAAACTTTGGGATAAATATGTTTGCAAATCACATAAATGTTGTTCAGAGTCCAAACAAGATGTTAACGACTCCAAGACAAGGTAACACCATGCAAAATCAAAGTTACCTATATCAAGACAATATTCAATTTCAACCTATAAATTTGAACACCATCCCAAATCAGAACATTGTCCAAAATCAATTTGTTCATGATCCCATTCAAACACCACAAGTGTACATCCAAAATCTGCTTGAACAAAAGCCAAATAAAGGGAGTCAAATTCAAAATCAAGATCAAATTTCACTAGAGCAACTTGCTTCACACGCCAAATTAATTGAATTATTGATCCAAGAGATATCTTCTCTCCAGAATCAATACATTCCTCCATTGGTTGAACCCTATCATCAAAGCATTGAGTTATGTCCACAACTGCATCAAGAACAACATCTCCAATGGAAAGAAGTCAGATATCAAGATCAAAAACATCAACAACAAACCCAATCACCACATCTCCAAAATTGATCACCATAAGGTCAATTTAAAGTGCAAATCTCACAAGGAAACAAGAGAAAATACACACCACTTGGGAAACCAATCGAATCAGTCCTGCAACAATTGGTACAAGAAAATCTCATCAAAATCCCCATTTATGTGAACTATCAAGAACCAACCAGAAAACCGCCAAGTTATAATGAGAAGCACCTTTGTGATTATCATAGAATAAAGGGACACAAAACATCAAATTGTGTTCAACTCAAAAAACTCATCCAAGACCTAATTGATCATAAGATAATGACTATTGGGGATGATGATAGCATTTGAAATCTCTCCACCACAACTGTTGAGAACAAGGAGCAAGATCAATCAATCATTGAGCACCTTGAAGTTGTGTCTACTTCATCTGAAGATCAACTCACCATACATCAAGAGCCACTTTTTAGTGATCTATTTCAAGGAGTGTTAGGATTATTTGATCCTATTGACATAATGCATGATCTGTTCACCTATGATCATGTTGAAAATGTCTCTACATCACCTTATGAGTTAGAGGACATATCTCAAGAATTTATTCCAAAGCATGATCAAAATCTTTTGCCAAGGTCTAGCAATGGTCCCTTCCAAGACATGTTGACCCCCTTTGACCTCATGGTTGCAGATACTGAAGGAATCCTCAACTTGACACTTGATCTAAGTCCACTCAAAGATCAAGAGTATATTGAGTCAATTTCCATGCTTAATAAAGATATCTAAGCATCCTTTGAAAATGACCCATGTTAGGAACTTGATCCAAAGAATGTCGAAAGCAATTCAAAAATCATTCAAGATCAATAATTTGTATCTCCAAGATACTAAAATGATGTAATGGAAACTATCCTATCTATGCAAGATTTACATACTCCTCCATCTACCCATGAGATGCTTTCTATGGATGTACACATAGATGATCTTCATTCAGAAAAGGATCCCTTTATTCCTAATATTGTTACAAAAAAAGAGCAGGTTATTGATTTGTACAGTCAAACAGAGTTGTCAACATCAGGATAAGACATATCCCAAATTTAAACCAAGGACATCATGAATAAAGATATCCAACATTATCCACTCAAGGAAGTAGGTCAGACATAATAGTATATTCCAAAGTCAACAGAGCATCCAATTGAATTAATGTCATCTACAATGGCTATCCATCAAAGAACTCTTATTGAACAAGACATCTCAGAACAAGAAGAATCAAAGAACAAAGGTACTACTTCCAGAATACTGGGGGCAACTTCATCTCAAGCAAGTGTCAACATAGGAAGCACGAAGAATCCTTATGTTGAAACCAATGTCAATACTACAACCAACCATGTCATGAATCTTCATCCACCCATCACCCCATCCATGAATTGGGACCAACATCAAAAGAAAGAATTGACTCAAAATACAAAGAACATTAACAAAGGAAAAGAAGCTAAGAAGCATATTGGAGAAATCAAATACGCATGGATACCAAAGAATACAAAGAAAGATTATCCCTATCAAACTCCATCAGTCAAAGAAACTATGGAGAAAAATAAAAAAGGGAACAGTATCCATCAAAGATGTCCACAAAAGAAAAAGTAGGCTTTTCAAGCAACGTATAAAGTGTATCAAGTAGTTGGTCCTAATTCCATGCACACTTCTGTATCCACCCATCATTGTTCATCTTCCCAAGTTTGGAGAGTCAAAGGTTCCAAACTTTCAACCAATCCATCTTTTATCCCTAAACACACTCCATCCACACCTCCACACATGATATCCAATTCTCAAATTGACCATGTATTGGCAACAACCCTTTATCATAAGGATTTTGAAGGAACTCTATTGTAATGTGCACATAGAGACAAAGTTAACTCCAGTATCGACAAACCAGATCAAGAATCTAAAAGGTTGTATACAAGTGCACATATCTTAGGAAAGTGACTTCTCCATGCAGGATATCAATGACACATTATGATAGGGGAATCTATATTAGCAACACCTTGTGATTCAGCATGAGCTTAAAATCTCTCAAAAAAATCAAAAAAATCAAAAAATATGAAAATCCAAAAAAATCAGAAAAAGGATTGAAAACAAACAATCATCCTCTAGTCAAAACCACTATGGTGGTGCTTTGGGCAAGGCCATGATGAAAAATTGGAAAAAAAGCATCATGTGTAGAATCGAGCATCTATGTGTGCCAATTCAGGAGAAAGCATCTCATCCAATCCGTAATAAATCCCACATTCCATCCATATCATCCATAATATATCCATCAATCCATAAACCATTGATCAAATCCATTTTCATCCATCAGCATCCATCATCCAAGTTATCTTGATCTTGATGAAAGTTTAGGGCACACTTTATGCCTG
Organism: Sequoia sempervirens; assembly: GCA_007258455.2. Taxonomy (NCBI): domain Eukaryota; kingdom Viridiplantae; phylum Streptophyta; class Pinopsida; order Cupressales; family Cupressaceae; genus Sequoia; species Sequoia sempervirens. The sequence continues at coordinate 141,081 of VDFB02203933.1, read as the reverse complement.
CTTATGGTAAACATCTTGACATGGGCCATTTTCATTGGTCTTATCCTATTCTTCGTTATCTGAGCCATGAAACATTATCCAATGAGCATTCTTTATCTAAACACCTTATCTTATTGCAAGATAATCTTTGGCATCCTTTGCATGCTTTCCATATCCCTGAATCCATACACCTATCCGAGAATCCACACCTTATCTTATCGCAAGATAATCCTTGGCATCCTTTGCATGCTTGTCATATCCATCCATCCATACACCTATCTAAGCATCCACCCATGACATTCCATACATTGCTAAACACGAGGGGAAGATATGTACATCCTACTTTGACAATAAATATTGATCTATATCCTCTAACTTATGTGGCAATATGAACATTGACAAACGTGAAACCAAATTGGTCAAAGCATTTGTGATCCAAAATCCAAATCACTAGCCCATGGCATATTTTGACGAGTAGAAATTCCTTAGAAACATCAATCCAAGTAATCAATATCAGTTGCATCTAAGTTTCACTTCAAACGTCACATTAAATCATTCAAACAACTTTTGTTCCAAATCAAGCTTCATCAATCATGATCAATCGAGTCTAACCAATCCATCATCATCTTCAGGATATCTTTCCCAATCATTGTGTTGCTTAACACTATGCTTGCATTGTTGTGTATCCTCAACAATGTTATCATCATCAATCCCAATCAATCAATCCTTGCATTGTTGAGCATCCTCAACAATGTTATCATCATCAATCCATCTCAATCCTTGTGCTGCTTAACACTATCCTTGCATTGTTGTGTATCCTCAACAATGCCATCATCATCAATCCATCAATCTGATCAATCAACCTTAGCTTGGTTTTAACAAAAATCCTAAACAAAACGCTGATATCATCACAAATATCCATATCCAAATTGTCAAAACATATCAAAATCCAAAAAAATCCATAAAATAGAAAATTTCAAAAGAAAAAAATGGAAATCTGAACTACGTTGTCTCTGAGCTTAAATGTAGGCAAGGCTCATCTTTGATAAGCCCTCGAGACACAAAAATCCAAAAACATCCAAAAAACCATGAAAATCCAAAAACATCCAAAATCACATCAAAACACAAAACATTCAGAAAATATCAAAAAATCCAAAAAAAATCAAAAAACACAAAATCCAAAAACATTTGGAAAAATAAAAAAATCAAAACATTTGCAAAATCTCAAAAATACCAAAAACAGCCTCAAAACATTCTAAAAATTCAAAAACATCCAAATATTCCAAAAAATCCATCCATCTCATTTCACTTTCACTCGAAATAATCAATCATCCATAATAAACTAATCATCACCTTCATCCTTTGGCAACACAAACAGAAACAATCATCATAGTCAACAAAAGCAAACTTCAATCCTAAAATCAAAATCAAAACAACAAACCTGTTAAATGAAAAATCAAACTCTTGATCACTCACAAACATGACAATCAACCTTATATCAATAGCTTATCACTCAACTTATCAAACCATCATCATACTATACAATACATGTCCTAGGATATATCGCTCTGACAATGGGCATCATTTTGGATATCACCTTGGATTTTTATCCTATCAAAACAAATCCCTTTGGCTAGAGATATGAAGAACATTGGCTTGTTTGTGTACTTTATCTTTTCTTTTGATTTATCTTATTGCACTCATTCCAAGGACCTCTCAATGATATCCAAACGAAGGATTTAGAGAGATAGGAATGGGGCAACGATCATTATCTTTTGTCTGCTGTGCTTGTTGGATGTTCTTGAAAAATAACTTGGTGAATACTTGCTTTGTTAGGTACAACCTAGCAAGGTTTCCGTATGTCAGGTGTGAGCAAGAATACTCCTATCTTTTTGTTGAGTGAAAGTCCATCACACTAGGTACAATGTCATCCTAGTTCTTTATACCTTGATGCATCGTATCTATGTGTGTTATCAAACATAAGGTAAGTAGCCCTTTTAAAGTCCCAATCCTTGATAAGCGAATCATCATCATCACCATCATCATCTATCATCATCATCTCTAATAAAGTATTGTCAGATCATGGACTTGTTGGATCCTCTTGTCATCATCTCATTTCCGCGCTAACATAACATCAGCAATGCATCCATCCTATATCCAGAAAACCATCACCCTACCACATATCATTCATATCATACATAATAGGAAACACCGATTATTTCGCATGCATTGCATTTGCATCATCATCATAATATAGATCTATTAGTCTAACCATCTGCATAAATCATCCATTGCATAATCATATCATATCAGATCATCCATCTCATCCATCATCACATCATATCATCATTTAAGTTGTTTAGGATAATATAGATTTTTTTTCTAATCATCTTAAAACCATCTTATTTGCAACCATTTAGTTTGAACCTCTTTATCGTGAGATCGACCCTCAAATTGAATCTTTTTGCTCGATCTCGCGAGGGGGTAATGTAACAGTGTACATTTTTCCGCTGGGGCATCTGAAAAAATTATTAAATTTTTGAATTTTGATCGTGGAAAGTTTATTCTTTGAACCTACACAACAAGTACATTGCTTCAAAGAGGGGAAAAATTTAGACACACAAAATTGGCATAATGCATTCAACTAGGTCATATTCATCCATTCGATAAATAAATCAAGTTTATTTATCAATCTCCTAAAGTCATCAGTTTAAATCAAATAAATCAACTTGACCCCATCACCCTCCTTTTAATTAAATAAATCAATCATTTTATTTAATTAAATCCAAAATGCATTTTCCATCCCTTTTGATTTAGATAAATCAAATATTTGAGTCAAATTGTTCAAAATCATCTAATCACCATTAAGCTAACCTAATCCTAATTAAACTAGCTGAACTGCCCATCACATCCTCTAGATAATCACACTTGCACAAATAAATCAATTTATTGATTTATTAAAACCCTTATTTTCACTCAACATGGCATCTTTGAGGAATATTCCCTCCAGTTTGAATTCAAAATCAAGTGGACATGTACATCCAACAAAGCAATTAATGTCTCTTACATGTCCCTTGCACAAGTCAAACTAAGCATTAAATCTCAAATTCAAATTTAAAATTTTCCCCTTTTGGACACATTTTCCAAATCTTGCACATCCTCAAGCCTATCACAACTTGACAAGTGGCCTCTTCCTATTGGCCAAATCTTTAGTCCCACATCCTCCATGTTTGGCACTCTTAGCATTTGAGAATCTACAAATAGAGGCTTCATACTTAATCAAATCCTCCACAATCTCAAGCATAAATGCACCATTGTCATTTGAATCCATATCATCTTAGCATTCCATATCATTCTTCATAGCAATTTCATCATGGAGCTCAAGCAAGGATTGGGAAAGGGCTATTTTCAACAATAGCACAAATCCACTATGAAATAAAGTTTTGATTATGTTTTTATATGCTTGCATTTCATTATCTTTGTTTTATTTAGTTTGTATATTTTATCATAGTCATGTATTTCATAGGGATGTTATTTGTTTTGTTTTAAACTAACCATGCTAATGTGTGTTGTTTGTTTTGAACAAATACAGATTTAGTATCCACAATGCCCAACAAAGGACAACCATCTATGTGTCCAATGATTAACTTTCACACAAAACTTGTCTGAAACATTCCGCCAACATCCAATAGAAAGAATTCTAGAAGAAATAGGAATTCCAAGATAGGCAAAAGGGAGAGATCCAATCTAAAACCTCAACATACGAGCAATCCTTTGTTGAATAGGTTGTAGAGTATTGAAGAAGAAAATAGAAATTTTATATTTATTAATCCTTTGACTAGAAGCGAAAGATAAGTATCCAAGGCCTTGAACAAATTAGTGGCTTTTCTGATCTTAGCCACACCCATCAAAATAGTATCATCCACAAATTTCAAATTTGATTGAGCAGGAAAACCATTTCCCCCACCCCCAAGTCTGAAGAATACTAGTTTTACATAGGCTTCCCAGCCGTTTCATGAACGAAGATAGGATGCATTTATCGGTGAAGCTTTAACTTTGTTGCTTCAACCTAAATTGTTGTTTCATTGCCGTATTTATATATTCTTTTCTGTACCTTCTTTAATATTATGTTTTCATCGGAAAGCTAAATGAATAAATTTTACCCTGGTCGAATCTAATTACTTTTAAACAAATTTTAAAATCTACAATTACATTCCAATATCCCATAACCATTCTCAAAGAAAACCCGAACATTCAGAAGATTCATATTTGGAAAACTGAATTGATTCATCACTAGAAATGTCATATAATAAGTCTAAGTGAGTGCTACAGAATCACAACAATACAGAGCATAGTACGTTTTCTTATTTAGAATGTCTTTATTCAGACAACACTAAAAATTTTAAACCAAAACATTGCTGCATGCATTTGAACATCCTCATTTATGAGGATGTACAGGAAACAGATCCAGTGTTCTTCTATCGGATGGATCTACCGATGAATTCCTGGGTTCCGCTATTCACTTCTTCTTCCTGCATATCAATACATATTGTTCAGAAATCTGCCACAATCTTATTCAGAAAACATATAGTTTGAAAGACAAACCAGAAAATTTAAACAAGCTTTCATACTTGTACAGAGCTCTTGTCAGATGACCTCTTGGAACGAAAAAAAGAAGTCCATTTTGGCGACTTAAATACTGAAGGCCATTTCCTAGCTAAAATATGCATTTTTTAGGTTAGTCAAAAAAACAATGTAAACAGCAAACTCATAATAATCTCCACGGGCTTTTAATCAATCCTGCTTACATTGTTGTGGTTGTTCCTTTTTCCGTTTCTCTCTCGCGGTGGCATTCTGAAACCAGCAGAAAATGTTCTTGCCTTCTACTCTGCCATAGCACTGCAACTCGGTTGTAATACGGTTTATCTGTTCCACCGAAGGATTTCTTGTTCCGCTCATGAATATTTGGTCCAATATTCGCTTTTGATCGTCAGTCGCCCTCTATCTACTGGAAACGCTTCCTCTCTCCACAACACTAGAAACTCTTCCTCTCTCCACAACAAAATAATACAATTATTCTACGACAACGAACAACATCATAGCGAGGGGAAAATCTAGAATTTCTCACAAAACGTGAACAACCCAATTCGTTTGAAAACATCAGGAGGACCCAGTTCGTTTACCTTGAGTAGATCCGCGATCCATTGTCTTCCGCAGAACCTAAACTTGAAATAACTGAAGCTACTTGAAAAACCTAGAGAGGTTACCCAACCGAGTATCTCATGTAAATCCAAAGTCGATGGTAGACAAATGGAGATGGGTGGTATAAATAAGCAGAATGCGAGGGAGCCGGAGAAAAACTAGTAAATGAATTTCAATTTTGATTGGGTAGAGGAAGGGCAGGGTGGATGAATTTTAGGGAGAAGGAAAATGAGTTCGGCGGAAGGGAAGAGTTCTACACCGTGTAACCAAATAACAGAAACTAAATGAGTTACGAGGTATGGCGCAAATAAATTAGCTTGGTTTAATCGACAACTTTCCAAAGAGGTGCGGATTGAGAGAAAAAGGACCTAAATATTCTTTGTATATTGAACAAATAATAAAAGCTATGGATAGGGAATTGAATGAAACCTAAAAATATAATCTTTCAAGAAGTAGTTTGTAAGTACAAAGTTACAAGTAACAAAGTTTTTCAAATTCTAAGGTTGAATTAAACAATTTTTAAAATTAAATTTGATAGATAAGTTTTAGGTTCTTGTTACTTTTAAATATGTAAACGTGCAATGTTAAAATTAGAAGTCATCTACTAAATTCAAAGTTCGCATGTGAAATACAAAGTTACAAGAAACAAAGTTTTTGAAATTCTAAGGTTGAATTAAAGAATTTTTAAAACTGAAATTTGAAAAGTATATTAAATTTGATAGATAAATTTTAGGTTCTTATTACTTTTAAATATGTAAATGTGCAATGTTAAAATTACAAGTCATCTACTAAATTCAAAGTTAGCATGTGAAAGTTGGTTAGACATTGGAAAGTCGAAATCAAGGATAGGCTTTTGTAATCTATTTACATAATTTAAAAAGAATTTGAGAAAGAATTTTTCTCAAGTTATTAAAGTAACATAAGTTGTCAATCAAGATGGTAAGATGTGGTGTTTCTTTTAAATGATTAAGCTATATATAAATTTATTATAAATCTACTTAATTAAGTAATTTATAAATTCACGCATAATTTTTTAATTCATTTTTAATATTCCTTTGAAGGGGAATACAACTAGCATATATATCTTCAATACATTTATTTAAAGAACTCCATGAATTCTTAAGATTGAAATTTGAAAAGTCTATTCAATTTGATGGATAAATTTGAAGTTACTGTAATTTTTAAACATCCAAACATGTGGTGTTCAAGTCTAAATTAGTTTATTAAATTTAATCACTAAATCCAAAGCTAGAATGTAAAACTTGGTAAGCCATTCCATAGTCAAAACTAAAGATAGACTTTTGTAATCTATTAACATAATTAAAAAAAAAAAAAAATTTGAGAAAAATATTTAATTTTTTTAAATTATCAGAGTAATGTAAGTTGTCAACCAAGATGATAAGATGTGATATTTATTTTTAAATGGTTAATGTAAATATAGGCTTATTATAAATTTACTTTAAATTTATCAATTTTTTTGTATTTTAATATAGCCTCTAAGGGGAATAAGGTTAGTATACATATCTTAAATAAATCTATTTAAAGAACTACAAGAGATATCAATCTTGAGGTGTTTATCAATAAATATTGAATTTTGTTCTAGATAAAATTATAAGTTAGTTATTAGTAAAAAATAGAAGTTGATCCAAATTGACATTAATTCTAATATAACAATTTCATAAAAATAAAACTAAAATTTTGATCGTATGAAGAATATGTGTCAAAAAGTTATCTTATTATCACCCTAAACTTTAATAATAATATTTGAAAATCATAAAACCTATTTTTGAATAACCCATAATAATTAAAATTTTAAATTAAATGAATGTCATAATCCATTAGTACTAATAATAAATTTTATATGTTATTTTATCTTATTTAATAAAGATACCGAAAACTACTCTTTTCAAATATCAACGTAAAGATATAAGTTATTCAAAATAAATAAGTTATGTATAGAGATCTACATTTTTATAATGTTAAAATTATATACATCATAACTTTGAATATACCACTAAAATAGTTTCTTACAATTGAAAAAAAAAGACACAATTCACACTCTATTTTAAACACCCTTTGTTCCTTCCTTATAAATTAAAATCATAATCAACCATAAATATAACTTTTCATGACCTTAAAATAATAATTCAAAGACATAAACTATATGGAGAGATAAAAATATTTATAATGTATATCTGTTTCAACATATACATTCTATAAGTATCCATGGTATCAATACATTTAATAAGAAACAAATCTTAGTGAAGGAGCATGTGCATGATAAACAGGAGAATGAAATATCAATAGCTTGAATTTAATGCTAAGGGAGAGCCACCATATTTGGGATAGGGATTGGGGAGCCTTCTAAAGCATCTCTTTCCATTAAGATTCCTTATGGGAGAGTCTCCCATCACCTCTCAATTCCCAAAAATTCTAACTAAGCTAACAAGGTTGTAAGAAATTTGCACAACATGGTTATTTTACATTGGGAGATTCTTCAAAAGTTTTTCAATTAGAGGTGGGAGTGAGGATCAACATTTCAAAATTGGTTACAAATAAAATAGTTTCTATAATTAAAAATTCACTGATAAGTAATTTCTTCTCTTCCTATCCCAATATAAATGTTAAAAATGGATTAATTCTATGTGGAAGATAAAGGGGACTGTATTGGAAAGTGCTATATCCAAGAAAATTTTAATTTTTCCTTCTCTTCCTTTGAATATCTCAACAAGTTCCTTATTGAGGGTCCTTACTTCATAGGTAAATATAAGTGAAAGCAAGACTTTGATCCGCAAGTTGACCTATTTGTTATTCTGCCCATTTGGATTTGTCTCTATGGATTTCCACTTGAATTTTAGGATGAATAATATCTCATGTGTATTTCCAATATGTTTGGTCACTACCTAGTAATGGATAAAGTTACAAAGTAAAAAACCAAGTTGGCCTTTACAATAATTTGTGTGAATGTTAAGGTGAAAAATATCCTTCCAAAATCAATTACCCTCTAATAAATTTTTTTGAAGTACGCTCAAAATATCATCTATGAAAACTCAAGGCTTTAAATTACTAAAATTATTCCCAATTTTTGTTTGAGAAACCAAGATCTACTTGTAAACTCAAAATAATCCACAAATGAGAATATGAAAAATGATAAAATATCATAAGCAAGTGATGTAATTTAAAATTTACAAAGAACCCTTTCTTATGAAGGCAAGGACGAAGAGGTGAGAAGGTAGGATTCAAAATTTGACTACCCCTCCAAGTATGAAATGATTTTAGGAATTTGTGGACAAGTGTTGAGACACTTGGTGAGTCTACATGAGGTGAGAAAAAGTAACCTCTAAGTGAGCTTAACTGTAGTGTGAATAGCACCCTAATAAGTAGGATAAAAGCTAACTAGTTTGATAATATTCTTTCACACTAACACTAACTCTTAAGTGATCTGGAGTAAGATAAACACTAAAAAAAGGCACTCCAACAACAAGGGTTGATAAGGTGCTCATACATAATAATGATCTCTCACAAGTGGAGACAAACAAGAAAAAATAATGGGGAAAATCTCCTCTCCAAAAGAGTGGAAGATAATGATAAGACCTCTTGAAAATATGTCTCATTGATACAAGAATGTGACAATGCAAAAATATTGAAGCATGTCGGAGCTCTAAATTTTTTCCAAAAATGAACTAGTTTCTCCTAAAATAAATGAGCCTCTAAAAAATTTAGATGAAGATAAGATATACGAAAACTAAAAAATTGAATATATAGAGCACTACTCAACCGTGAATAGATAGATAACACAAAGACAATCAAAATCTATGAAGTTGAAGATATAAATAGTACTATGATAAATTGGAGTAAAAGTTAAAATATGTAATGATTGAACTATAGTACACTAGTCAGATATGTATCACAATGCTCTACATAAATACCAGAATATCATGTCAAAATATGATCTAATGAAATAATCCCCCCATTGGATAGATAAAATAGTAGGTCTACATTACCTCGCAAAAATAGAAGGTTTATTCACTTCTCCATTGAAACTAAGGAATCATTTGCATAACACTATGGTAATTCCCCCTAATACGGATGAGGAATATTTATTAGTATATCAATTGAGATTGAGCACAAAATTGTGCACAATAATGTAGATCCATTATTAGGTCCAAAAAGAGGTATAAGAAATTAAATAAAGGTGTGCATCAAGTCACACACACATGAGGAGAGAATCAAAAGGATCCATTGTTATGATAAAAAATCAAGGCACTGCAAAAACCCCCATTACACTTTATAATTTAGTGTAAGTACAAAATTTTCTCCCTAAGGAACACACATTTTATGATAGTTTATTGCTTATCAATTGTGCTTGATTCATTTTATTGTAGTTTGCATAGTGCATTTATTATTTGATAATTAATACATCATACTATAAAAAAATCATACCACTAGATAGATGATCAAAATTTATGCACAATGAAAATAAATCACTCAAAAAATCATACCACTAGTCCATTAATGAGGCTCTTAAAGATGAGAAATAAGTGAAAAAAATATAACGGTAAAGGGGTAAACTTGGGGATGAAAAATGATCACATCATATTGACACCAACTAATGACATATTCTTAAAAATACAAAGTAAATTATTTGATTCCTAGAGCTATACAAGTGATGGAAAAAGTAATATTTTAATGATTAAAAAATTACTGAAAAGGGTGATCCCACAAAGCTAGTTTACAATTTCTCTGAGATTCTATTTTTTTTTTCTGAAATCACATATTTTTAGAAAATATAATGATTTAAACCTTTAAAAGTTCCATTTAAAGTATTCCAATTGAAGAGGGTTTGATCAAACTACCTTATATCAAACTCGCTTGGACAGAACCCCACTATTTTTAAACCAAACCTATAACGGAGTCTCCTTTACACCTATCAAAATGCTGATAAGAAACCACTTTTGATTTACCTTTTGGGGGATCAAATGAATTCATTTAAAATTCATTTTTTGTAAGTATGTAGTCCTTATTATAAGGTTCCCAAAAAGTATAATTTAAAATAAATTGAATTTTATTATTATATTTATTTTTTTATTTCTTGTGAATGTAGGTTTTTCACCGAAAATCAAGCTCTTTGTTCTGCACATGTGAAAAAATAGAATATTATCAAAAAGGAATTGAAGAATATGAGTGCACTAAATATTGAAGTCCTTGATCCAACCAAAAAAAATGAATTTTATACATACAAAAAAAGTTGTGTTATACGGTCCGCCTATGTTTGAACTGTAATTGGTTTGACTTTGAAACTTGATTAAGGGAAAATATTCAATAAAACACTATGAAACCAATTGGAAGAACTAGATATTGTAGTTACAAATCTAAATTAAAAAAAATAAAAAATTTATCCTTCATGGAAAAAAATTTATGTGCTATATAGTGAGCGTCACTCCTTAAAAATGGTGTTTGCTGAAAGAAACTAGTTTTTGAAGGAGATGGAAAAGGAAGTGCAATATAATTCCAATTTTTTTGAAAAAATAACATTTAGAATCTATAGACAAAATTTCAAAAATCACTAGTTTGCATCAACTTCAAATTCCTCATGGTTTAGCTGCTATAGGTGCATGAAAGTGAAGATTTAGCTAGAAAAAATTAGTTCAGTGTCCAGTTTGGCCAAAGATTGTAAACCATTATTGTGGGATCACTCATAAATAAAATGTCTACATAGCAGCCAAGAAAGCATGCAGATCAAGAGATTGATGTACACTAGTAAGCTAATGCATGAATAAATACTAGATAGTACAGTCATATAAATTCATACAAAATGTATAGATTTTTGTATGACCCACCATAGATGGGTCCCAAAAAACTAAAAAAAAATTATTTAAGTACCCAAGTATTATATATCAAAATTCATCTCTTATCCTTCCTAACTCTAATCATGATGTTTATTTTATTCAAGAATGCACCAATTTTAATTTTATTTTAAATACCCTCACTAATTCAAGAGAGAAAGGGATTGGATTTACAATATTTCTCTCATTCGATGTTGAAGCAGCCAAGATTTTTTTTCAAACTTAAAAAAATCCATAAATGATAATATGTAAAATAAGGAAATATTATAAGCATGTGATGTTTTTGTTGGTTGTAAAATAGTTCCTTGCTTATAAAGGTAAGGATGAAGAGGTAAGTTGTTAGGATTCATACTCTAACTATCCCTCCAAGTATTAAACAAGTGTAGGATTCAATTTAAAAGTGTTGAGACACTTGGTGATTCTATATGAGGTGAGCCAAAAGTATAGATAGCCTCTATGTAAGCATAAGTGCATTATACATAGTAGTTTACTAAGTAGGCTAAAACCTAACTTCTTTGATAATACATCTTTTCACAATAACACTTTTGTCACATGGTGAATAGATGCCCAATTCAAAAGGTAAAACCAAATGATACTAAGAAAAGGCCCTATTCTTGCTTCCAAATCATTGTAGTGATAGGATGATCTTAATTCACAACAAATGATAGATGTCAATTTAATTTTTTCTAGTAAGCATAAAGTAGGGGGTTTGAAATACCCCATTCAAACCTATAGGCATCCTTTTAAAATCTGCAAACATTAAATTCAAACATGGGTTAATACCTACAAATCTCTCAAGAACACCCCTATGAAATACCTTGTGAATGCTTCCAAATGCAATGCATGACAAGAGAAAACCAAAAGCATTATGAAAACCATAACAAGTTACCTATTCCATAGTGGATTGGTGTCACATGTGCTAGTGACCCTTTCCCAATCCTTGATCAAAGCTCAAGTTGATGTAAATGCAATGGAAATGATGAGCAAGATGAGTTCTCAAATCAAGAGAGTAACCTTGCATAAAAGTTGTGGATCCATGAATGAGGATTAAGGCCTTCTTTTATAGATTTTCTTGATGATAGATTGGCCAAGATGGTGAATGTGGGACTAAAGATCAACCAATGAGGAGAGGCCATTTTTCAAGTGGTGATAGGCCAACGGTTGTGCAAGATTTGGGAAGAGTGCCCATGAGAGGGAGAATTTGAATTCAAATTTTACAATAAATTTTGAGAGGGGGACAAGAAAAACAACAATAAATGCAATGTTGGAGGGACAAATCAACTTGTCATGTTGAGGGAAAATGAGGGTTTTTAATAAATCAATAAAATTGATTTATTTGTGCAAGTGGCTAAATCTAGATAATGCAAGTGGGTGAGATTAGCATTTAATCAGTATTAGATTAAATTAATGATGATTAGAATAGTTTGACTTTCATGATTTAAATATTTGATTTATTTAAATTAGAATATAGATTGGGTTTAATTAAATAAATGTTTGGTTTATTTAATTAAATGGATGATGTTTGATTTATTTGATTAAAAGGTTGATGATAATGTTTTATTTAATTTTGAATGAATGACCTTAGGAGATGGGAATTAATGAAGTTACCCAATAAATGAATGAAGGTGAATCTGATCGATCGATGAATGGACCTAATACGAAATCTAGTTTAGTTAATGAATGAACATAATCAAATGCAGAATGTTAATTTTGCATGTCTACATTTTGCCCCTCTTTGAAGCAATGTACTTGTTGCGTTGGTTCAAAGAATAAACTTGTCATGATCGAAATCAAAAAAATTCTGATTTTTTAGATAACCCAGCGGAAAGAAGTACACTAGTACATTGCCCGCTCGAGAGATCGAGCAAAAAGATTTGATTTGAGGGTCGATCTTGCAATAAAGAGGTTCAAAATGGGTGGTTATGGATGATGATGCAAATGAGATGATTTCAAGATGCTTATAATAACAAATCTATATTATCTTAAACAACTTAAATGATGCTATGATATGAGATGGATGAGATTGATGATGTGATATGTTGTAATTATGCAATGGATGATTTATGAGATGCTTAGACTAACAGATCTATATTATGATGATGATATGAATGCACGATGGATGCATGATGGATGAATTGGTGATGATGATTAACTATTCATGCTATGATGTTAGTGCAGAAAATGAAGAAATTAGATGATGACAAGAGGATCCAACAAGCCAACATTATGAGAGATGATGATGAGAAATGACGATGAGAAATGATGATGAGAAATGATGATGATTTTCTTATCAAGGATTGGGATTTTAAAAGGGTCACTTACTTTATGTTTGATAACATGCCTAAGCATGATGCATCAAGGTATAAAGGACCAAGATGGCATTGTACTTAGTGTGATGGACTTCGACTCGACAAATAGATAGGAGTATTCTTGTTCACACCTGACATACAGAAACCTTGCTAGGATGCACTTTAGAAGTTTTAAACACCTTAGACCAAAACACAGAAAGGTATAACCAATCAATGCAATAGTCAACAAGCCATCAAAAAAAATCCTCTCTACATATCTAACAAAGAAAGTATTTGCCAAGTTATTTTACAAGAACGTCCAACAAGCACAGCAGACAAAACAATAATGATCATTGCCCCATTCCTATCCCTCTAAATCCTTCATTCAGATATCATCAAGAGGTCCTTGGACTAAGTGCAATAAGATAAGTCAAAAGAAAAAGATAAAACACACAAATAAGTTGATGTTATTCAATACCGCTAACCAAAAAGGGAATGTGTTTTTAAGGATAAGAACAGAAACTTATTGCCAAAAGACAATGCCCATTGTAGGAAGGATACATCCTAGGACATGTTAGTGGATGGTGGCACGCCATTTCGTTTATCCAAAATGTTCTTTCTAATAAATAATGCCCCTTGTAGGAAGAATTCATCCTAGGACATGATGTTATCAGATGATTGATATGGGACTGTTTGGATGATGGACTATTGACACAAAGACTTGACCAACTTGTTTATGTACTGACTGAGACTTGAGACTTGACGCTTTTGAGTTTTACTTTTAATCTACTAGACTTGTTTCTAACTATTTCACCAAAGGTTAAGGATGATGATCAGTTTATTATGAATGGTGTTTATTGTGGGTGCAAGCGAGATGAGGCAGATGGATTTTTTCAAATATTTGGATGTTTTTGGAGTTTTGCAATGTTTTGAGGCTGTTTTTGGTATTTTGGATTTTCTGAGATTTTGACCAAGAGACTAACCTAAAGACCTATCCTAGGGGCCTCGGGGGCTGATCAACAGATTAGCCTTTCCTACGTTATACACACAGAGACCACGTAGTTCGACTAACAACTCTATTTTTGACTTTTTGACTAACTTTTTGACTTGTTTTTGGATTTTGATATGTTTTGAATGTTTTTGGATTTTTTGATTTTTTGATGTTTTTGGATTTTCTAATTTTCTGATGTTTTTGGATTTTCTAATGTTCTGAAGTTTTTGGATTTTCTGATTTTATGATGTTTTTGGATTTTTTGATGTTTTGAGAACTTTAAGACCATACACAAATCCGATCTGATGGGAACATGCCCCTAGCATGATGCAATAGACTACTCTAATAAAGGCAGGAAAAACTGACCTTGAGAATGGGTCGAGTAGTACTAGGAGGGATCATGATACAAACACAGGACCAAGCTATGGTGTGGATGTGAGTGGATGAGTAATGTATGGAGATATGGATGTGATGGATAGATGAAAGTGAAATGGATGGATGATGCAGATCGAGCCATAAAGATCCTATTGGATGAAAAGTGCTTATTTACACAAGGCACCTATTTGCTAGGTTTTCACGGAGGTATTTGCCCAAAGTGCCACTGAAGTGGTTTTCACTAGAGGACGATTTTTTCTTTTTACTATTTTTTATCCTTTTTCTAATTTTTTTCAATTTTTCTACTTTTTTGATATTTTTGTTGTTACTGAAACACTTGTTTGCCAGGTTTTCACAGAAGTAACCTTTTTTTAGGACTTTTTTCTAATTTTTTGGATTTTTTGGTTCTATACCTTGAAAGAATTAGGCATAAAACTTTTTGAGATGGGAGCTATTCATGGGCTCCTACAGAGGTTCCCCTTCAGGTGTTGATAGCTAATATGCCCCTGATTTATAGCTTGTTATGATGATGAAAGGCCCTAACCAATTGGGTTCAAACTTGCCTTTATTGCTGGGATTCGAGACATTCTTCTGATTTTCTTTTAAGACTAGTTCTTCAACTTGGAAAGTCTTGCTTCTGATATTCTTGTTGTAGCTTCACTTGAGCCTATTTTGATAGACTTGCAGATGATTCAAAGCATCTATGCGTCTCTCATCCAGTAACTCTAGCTTGTTTAATCTTGACACCTGATAGTCCTCATCAGTGATGAGATTTTGCAATGATATTCTAAGGGATGGGAGCTCGATCTCAATAAGTAGTATGGCTTCTGATCCGTAGACCAGGGAGAATGGGGTGGCACCAGTGGGTGAGCGGATGCTGGTTCGATAAGCCCAGAGGGCGGGATTAAGCTGCAAGTGCCAGCCATGACCTACGTCATTGACTATTTTCTTGAGGATTTTGAGGATGGTTTTGTCCGTGGCTTCTACTTGGCCATTGCCTTGGGGATAATACAGGGTGGAGAAGTGATGCTGGATTTTGAATTTCTCACACAAGTCGCAAACCTCCTAGTTCTTGAATGGTGTCCCATTATCTGAGATAATGGCTTGTGGGACACCATAACGACAGATGAGATAGTTCAGGATGAATTTTGAGATTTTCTTCCCAGTGATATACGTCATGGGTATGGCTTCCACCCACTTTGTGAAGTACTCAGTTGGAGTTATAATGAATTTGTGGCTGTTGGATGAGGTGGGTGAGATTTTCCCAATGAGATTGAGTCCCCACTGCGAGAAGAGCCATGATGTGACTGTTGTGCCCTTGGCACACATGCCCCATTCAGAACAGGGACCCTCTTTTCTTTCACCTTGTCGGGTCATTTTTGTCACTGAATTGTTGTGCGTGCCTCCTTTTTTTAATGTCTCAGATGGTCGATGTTGCTTCAAAGTCCCATCATAAATTGACCATGCCTCCCCTTTTAGTTTTTGTTGCATTCTGGAGCCTCACAGAATCCCTCTGGCAGTTTGCCCCTACCAATGGCTTTGGGTCCTTCCGGGCCCAGCCGTTCGGGATTCCCTCCCCGTGTTTCCATGCTGGAATCGCTGTTCTTGGTGGTGTCCACCTGGCGTCCTTCCAGGCCTCGGGGTCTAAACCCCTTCCTATTGTCTATTAAAACTTGTTGAAATTTTTGGAGCAGCATCTGGCCCTCCGAGCCCTGGACCCCGGGGGTCCACTTCCAAGCTTCTGTTTAGGTTCTGCTATCCGCAACTACGAACCTCCCGCGACGTCCCACTCCTCAGGCCCTGCTAGCTTTTCACCACCTAAAATCTACGAAGTTCCTGCCTGCCATGGGGTGTTTCGGGCCCGACCGTCTGAAATTCTAAGTTTGGAATTCTGTGACAGTTCCGCCATCCCTGACGGTGGATCTCTAAGGGCTTCCTGCTGCCGCCGATCAACCAACGTGAAATATTGAAGCGACCATTGTCTTACGCCTCCCTGGCTGCCAGGCCCCGGCATTCCTGTTGCCATAGCCGACCTATTCAAATCCACCAACTTTTTTTTGGCCGTACCTACATTTAATGCACTCATTCATGGTGATTGGGGGTATAAAATGCCTAATCTAGCCAGTCATTTTCATGAAACAGGATTGGAATGAATTGGATATCCTGCCATTTGGAGCCCACCGTCTTTGGCATCCTCACGATCATCACCCTCAGCATCATTCTGTCAACCGTCGGTGGATCCCACATCTCCCCACTCTGCGTGTTTGAGGTAGGCCATCCGTTTGCCCTCCCGAGCATCATTTTCATGATTTTGAAGGATTTAAATAAATGAACAATTGATAAGAAGGCATAAAATGGTAGAACACCAAATTGTGCTCATAACCCACGTGCTGGAAAATTGAGCAAACCTCATAGAAACATGTTGTGCCCTTAGCACACACGCCCCATTCAGAACGGGGACACTCTTTTCTTTCACCTCGTCGGGTCTTTTTGGGCTACCTTATTTCACATGCCCCTCTTTTTTTGATGTTTCGTATGGTCGATGTTGCTCCAGAGTTCCATCATAAATCGATCATGCCTCCGCTTTTGGTTTTTTGCTGCCCTCTAGGGCCTCGGGGAATCCCTCTGGCATTTCGGCCCTGAAACAGCCTTGGGCCCCTCCGGGCCCGGGCGTCTGGGGTTCCCTCTTTGGGTTTCCCCTCTAGAAATGTCATCCTTTGTGGTGTTCACCGAGCATCTTCCCAGACCTTGGTGTCCGCCCTGCCTCCCACCATTTGAAACTTGTTCAAATCTTCCTTGCGACTTTCCACCTTTCAGACCCCAGAGCCTAGAGATCCACCTCCGGGGTTCCGTCTTGGATTTTCCATCTATGACGGTGAACCTCTTGGGGCGACCTGCCCCTGGGTCCCACCATCGTCTTTGCCACCCGCGGTGTAATCTCGCCCACTGTCTGCCATGGGACCTTCCGGGCCCAACCGTCCAGAGTTTCGTTCCTGGAATTCTGTGACAGTTCCATCGTCCTCGACAGTGGATCCCTGTCGGCTTCCCGTGCTCTAGGACTTGAACCGCTCACCGCCGCCATCGCCCAAACAACGCAAAAATCGTAAGGTAGCTGTCACCTCATGTCTTCCTAGCCGCCGAGCCCCGACGTCGCCGCCACCGCCGCCGATCTAATTTCAAACTCACCAACTTTTCCCGCGGCCGTGCGAGTATTTATTACAGTCATTCATGGCAGTTTGGGTATAAAAAGCCCAATCCGGGTAGTCATTATCATTTTACAGGATTGGAGTGAATTGCACAAGCCATCATCTGGAGCCCACCACCTTCGACTACATTGCGATCATCACCCTCAGCATCAGTCTGTCAATCGTGTGTGGATCCCACGTCCCCCGCCTAGCGTGTTTTGAGGTAGGTCATCAGTGGCCCTCCCGTGCGTGTTTTTCATGATTTTCAAAGATCTAGATAAATGAACAAATCATTAGGGAGGCATAAAGAGGTAGAAAAATAGATTGTGCACCAAACCCAAGTGGTAGAAAACCAAGTAAAACACCTAAGATGCCTTCCCTGCTGATTCAAAACTTTTCCATGGCGTGGCTATTCTTCGCGCAGGGCGATTCCTCGCCCCGAGCCCAAGGCCCGCCTTCGTCGTCAAAATTCAAAATGCAAACACCCACTGATGGCGATCCTCCTCTTCGGGCCTAGTTTGTCGGGTTTCCCTGGTTGGGCTTCCGTTTGCCTTCCGCCGAGCTTGAACTGCCAAACCGCCCTACCTCCCCAACTGCCGGATCCTGGTCTCTACTTCGCTGTGGAAGCTTGAAACCTAACCCGCGTCCTTTGTTCCTTTTGGGCCCGGAACCCTGGAGTTCCATCTCTAGAGTTCTGCCAAAGGTTTTCCTTCTCCAAATGGTGAATGTCGCCCGGCGTCCCGCCCTTCAGGCTCTGCCGATGCTCCAGATTATTGAACCCTTAGCAAATGAAATTGATCTGTCTTTTTAACCTCCGAGCCCCGGACGATGGGTTTCCCTGCCCAAATTTCTGCCGTTCCCCAACGGTGAAGCCTTTCGGCGAAGTCCCCGATGCTACCCGACCCCAGGACCCCGCCCTCCGCTCCACCGTCGGCATTGTTTTTTCGAATCATGACTCCCGCGTCCTTGGGCTCTAGCTCCCAAACTTCCATCTTCGGAAGTCCGTGGATGTCCTGCCGATGGAATCTTCACCCCGTCCGCCCAGTCGCCCAACCCCGAGCTTCAATTTGCTGTATGTTCCTACTGAAACTCCTCGCCGCCTCCAGTATGCCGAGCCTCGTGCCTAGGGATTCTGGTCCTCACCCACCTTTCCGAATGGAGATTCCCGTTCGGCCTTCCGCTCTTCGGGCGCCGATGTCTAGACTTCTATCCTCGGAAGTCCGTCTCTTGCCCGCCGCTGCTAGCGGGAAATGTCAACTAGCGCCCCGACCTCCGGGCCCCGCCACGCCAAATGCCACTAAGCTTAAACGATAAACTCATACCACCAGCTTCTTGCCCCCGGGCTTCCCTTGCTGGACTTTCGTGCGAGGATTGCTATTTCAAATGGAAAAGTCTATCCGCCTTCCCGGTGTCACTGGCTCGAGCCTTCGAAAACAAATTGAATTTATGTCAACCATCCTTTGGCCCCCCGGACCCCAGCCCTCAGACTTCCACTGCTAGATTTCTGCCTACTGTCCGCTGTCACCAACGGCCATCCTTCGATAGCTTCTCGGCTTGAAACCTCCGGTGCCCCTTAAATCCATCCAAATGATCCTAAAATTAGAATCCAACTTCGACCCATGTCCCAAATTTTGCTCTTCTTCATCATGGGCCTCCTAAAACATTAAAATTTGGCCAAGAAGGGTCTCCGAGAGCTTTCCATTGTGTTTTCCCTTCGAGACAACATTCCTACCAAGGAAGTCTAGCCCTCCGGACCCAGATTGTCCAAATGCCCTAAAACGAAGATCAATAACATCTAGAGATAAAATTTATGATATACTTGATTAATTGTTTGAAGTAAATGTTATTTTTGAGATATGAACTAACATGAATACTTTTGATGTTTTATTGCACTAACTTTTCCCTTGCTTGCAGAATATATGGAATCGGGTGTAGGAACTTCAAGGGCATCTGCTAAGAAGGATAAGGGCAAGAAATTAGGAAGGACCCCTCAGGGAAAGGAGGAAAAAGATCAAATGAAGTACCAGTTCCAAGGTGAGCCACTCCACTCAAAGGTCTCAACCGACTAGAAAGAGATTTCAAATATGAACATCAGCCAAGTTGATATAGATGAATTCACTCAAAGGGTCAAGGTTAACTCGACAATAAAAAATGCCAGATTAATATGGCAATGTGGAATAGCCAAGGCCACTGGTTTCCCTCCCTCTCTAGTGGCACCCGAACTAGTGATGGCTTGCCGAGAAGCCTATCAAACAGACATCAGAACGATTATGGATAAGGAGGGAAACATCCTCGCAGATATGTCACCAGAAGGGATTACCAAGACATTCCACATTCCCACATTCCAACAAATAGAGGTCCCCACGTTAGAAGAATGCCAAGCAGCATGGGATGCTAATCCAATAGGGTGTAAGAAGTCAATCAACCTCCATTAGCTTAAGGAAAAATGGGGCAACGCTGCGAAAGTTCCCCAGGAACTCTTCCGTAGCAATTTCCATGAGGACTACCACAACCTTGTCACCATGTTCAGCAGGGTCATCGGTCTTCCAATAGTGGCCTACTTCCAGGAGTGGATGGCATACTATATTGAGTAGATCCTATGGGGAAATGAGGACGTTACAACCAAGGTCTCATTCGACTGGGGAAGCATCATTAGCAACTACTTCCATGAGCAGTTTGTCAATATGAAGAAGAGTTCTAAGTTCTACATGACCTCCTACCTGGTGTACTCCCTGGTAGGTCAAAGACAATACAGCGGGTTGTTTGTAGCACCCGATTAGGGGCAGAAGCAAGGGCTCAAACGGTTTGACAAGTACCCTCAACTCCAATACCGCAACTTCAAGGAGTACTACAGAGTCAATGACGCCTTCATTGGCCACATCATCAGATTGATAGCTGGAGATTTCGAGAGGAGGGTCTCCCACAGCGCCAGGGCACTCCTAAAGCAATACACTTTTCTATTTATCCAGTTCCTCAAGTTTACCTACATCCAGGCCCAGGGTTTCATGGAATGGCCAAATAGATTGCCTTGGTACCCAAATAATAGAATTATCCTCTTGGTGCTCTCTTGGCAACTCCAACACATCCAGGCGATCTTCAACAACAAACACATAGCGGGGATCGCCTACCCTATGACCCTTGGCCAGGGCCTGTATCGATTACAAACGTCCCAATGTGCCAGTAACTCTGAGAAGGAGCTCAAGGATTACCATTTCGACTGGTACACTGCTCGCCCGTAGATGGATCCACATGGCCATGTAAGGAAGGCACTAGGGCCGGCATATGCCCATCAATATCACATTGAAAATTTTTGGGCCGACTACCAAGATGATAAAGAAGTGCGCACAAGGCACTACATGCACATGACGATACTATTCCTAAGAAGGGTGCAACCATTCCTGGTACCGGACCAAGGTGAGGAAGATGAGTCCACGATGATGCACCCAAGATACCCTGCAGTTGCTAACCTACCAATACCGTCGATTGACTAGGATGAACAAGAGGTCGACGACCTAGACACCATAACCCAGCCAATTCTAACTCGTACCGGGGAGTGGATTGATGGGCAGGTGGCACATCTGAAGTGCCAAGGGGTGGTCCTGACCTATGAAGGGCTCAAGAGTGAGCCGAGTGCCACGGAAGATGTTGCGGCCAGCACATCAACCGGTGGGACCTCCAAGTCCCCTAGAATCACCAGGTCCTAGAAAAGGAAAAGAACCGAGACCGTGCAGTCTCCAGATCCCAAAAAATAAGCTAAGAAAGAAATGGGGGGCTCATCTCCCAAAATGCTTAAACAAGTAGTGAGTGCGAAAGAATCCCAACCTCCCTTGGCTCTTCCTGCTCCTCCTGTTGCACTTCCTACCTTGCTAGCTATGGTCACCGCATCTCCGCCGATAGTAGAGATTTCTGTCCATCTTGCTCCTTCGCCCCCGACTGGGTCGATGGTCGTCATAGATTCCTCTTCTGGCATGACCACTCCCCCTTCCTCTACTACCATGTCGATAATTACATCACTCCCTCTGGCAACAATAACATCACATGTTCCCCTTGCCACTATGCGCGAGGCTCTTACAAGGCACATGTAAAATCTCCCCCCTGAGCTCTCCCAGATCCTAATAGATCCAACTCTCCAGGCAGCTCTTGCCTAGGTCGTTGCAACAACTCAACCTTCACAACCGCCAACAAGGCCACCAGCTATGGAAGCTACAACGCAAATCTCAAAAGAGTTGGAGGAGCAAGAGCAGGAAGCCTCGAGGTCTATCGAGGAGGAAGCCGATGAGTATCATGTGCACCCCAAGTATGAGCACCGAACCATCGATAGGGTGGTTTATGAGGAGGAGGAGAAAAGCTCTTCTGAGAGTGGAGATGAAGAGGGTGGCTCGGGTGCCAAAGAAATCATCCAAACTTTTGATGAGGACCTTGAGGAGATGGCACAGTAGCTAAAGAATGTTGGGAAGGAAACAGAAGAGTCACCACATGGTGAAAAAGGGCAGCCGCCAGAAGAGCAGCAGATAAAAGAATTGAATGCAGCCTTGACCCATGTTGTTATAAACCCCGAGGCCGAGGCTACTGAAGAGAAGAAAGAAGAAGGGGCAGTGAAAGAAGAAAGTCCCATCCAACAATTATCCACCAAGCTGCCTGTCAAATGCCTCATATTCATTCGTGACTCCGACGATGAGGAGGAGGATGCTACCAAAGAAAAAGGAGAACCCCAAAAGGAGAAAGAGGCAGAGGTCTTGCCTTTGATAGAGAAGGGTGAGGGCAGCCATGATACACCCAAGGAGAAGTTTGCTATGCCTAAATGGTTGGAGAAGCAACTTGAGAAGATGACTCATGTGCTGAAGGACCCAAGGGCGAGATTGGAGGCCATCTTGGCTCGATCCTAGATCATGACAAAGAAGGAGAAGAAGCCCAAGGTCTGATCCAAGATAACAATGGATGCTTCTGGCTCTCGAGCAGCATAAATTGCAACACCTACTATTGGCCAGCCAGGGGAGAGTTACAATATCTCCACCATTGACTTGGAGACAACAACCAGGGAGCAAAAGGTTGGGCACCTTGAGGAGTCGGTGGCCACGATGGTGCACCTGATAAAGTAGGATAAGGTCTCCAAGGATGAGCTTAAAGTGTAGGTTGTTGCCCTAACAGACTACATACAGCAATGGTCTTCAGTGGAAGACCTACCCACCTCCTCCACAGCCGCACCGCAATTGCTCTCTAAAGAACAGATTGACAAGATGGAGAGAAGGAAGAACTTGGAGAAAACCACTGAGGATTGGTTCTAACAAGTCACATACGTCAGAAATATGGGAATCAGCAGGGCTATGCAGATAGCCAACAAGTTCTTAGACTTGATGCAATCTCTGGAGGGCATGAGGAGGCTTTGCGCCAATTTCCCTGCAACCTACGACTCCACCTTCCCAAGGATCGAAGCTATCCTTCAAATTCCTGAGGCCACGTGGGAGGAGAAGCTAGAACTTAAAAAAGAAGATCATTGGCTAGTGGATGTGTGGTTCAAAGACCTCGACAATTGGAAGGAGAGGTTGGAGAAAATCTTGAGTAGAGTGGATCAAGGAAATTTGGGTGGAATGCGCCCAATACCTTAAGTTGATGATGGGATATGATATGCCCACCATGCAAATGGATCCATAAAAGATCAAGCCATAGTTCAAGGAGAAGATGAAGGACGAGACAGCTGGAGAAACTACAACAGAGTTCCTAAGTTTTGCTACCCGCGCCTTCGACCGATCAGAGTTGTTCAGAGACCAAGGCTTGAAGTACGATGAATATTGGAAGAGGCTAAAAGAGAACGCTAAGGAATGGAGCTATTAGGCATTATGATGTGAAATCCTCGAGATAGACAAGCTCCAAGCAGTCATCCTTAAACACATAAAACACGCAGCTTCCGAGGAGCAGGAGGACAACCCAGCCAAAGATAAAGACCTTCCTGAAGAATAGCTACAGCAAAGAAAATAACAATTCGCTAAATGATGAAAGAGCTATAGTTCCATCCACAAGAGGACAAAATAGGGAAAGGATGAAAATGTAATTTTTTAATTAAGATCTATTTGGGGGTAGGTGAAACCCTATTTTGTAATGAATCTTGGCCACATAGTGAGAATGAATCTTGGCCATTCATGTAACTTTTTGAAAACTATAAATAGGGCACTCCTCTCATTTGCAAAGGGAGAGTTGAGTTATTGTAAAGACATGATGCAGAAATTTATCAGAAATAGCATTGACTTGGTGTATTTTCTTGATTTCTCCCATGTTGCTTGATTCATTCTCCAATGTTAGAAGTTTGACTTAGATCTTATTGCTGTTTAGTTAGCTATTTTATTTTTTTGGATAAATCTTAGGAATGTTGTTGGGTGATTGTGAAAATTTCTGCCTTTTTTATGATACCTTAGTCCATACTTTTTGCTATTTGCTAAAGGTAGATAGCTGTGCAAAGTTAGCCTGGACTTGATTTTAAAGCTGCTCCAAATATTAATCTTTGATTCATGCATGTATATGGTGGATGAAGGATGAAATATCTGCAGCCCTTAGAAGATAGCACAATTTCCATGATACCGTGAAATCCCTGGTTAAGTGGGATATTGTTTTGAAGAATTGTCTATTATAGGAACTCCATTGTCACTATTCATAGCAAGCTTCAGACTTAGGAACTTTTCCTCTCCTTCGACCTTTTCATTTTTTTAGTAATTGACCTATGCTAAGGTTCATTGCACATTGTAAAGTCAAATCCAATAACTAGATGGAGTCTAAGATTGCTGTTTGAACCTACAGCCAACGCATAATAGCCTTTATCCTAAGAACTTCAGTTTAAGATCCAACTCCATGCTTTGTGTCCACACTTTGTATTTTCTATAAGACCACCTTGTGATTCTAGTAAATCACATCAAACTACTGAGGTATATAAGCACTGTCATGACCTGACATCCGAGAGACCTTGGGATAGTGTTATGCAATTCGATTATGGGAGATTGTCTTTCAAGAGAGGTAGTGCGCCTATGCACTGCCTGTGTTGATAATTGCATAAAAACACCATCAATAGAACTGGCGCTAGAAGGAGGGACGCGGTGAAAATACTGAGTTAAAGGATAAAGTTAAGCTGGATCAAATCGATCATTCTCCCCAGAAAGGTTTCAGAGAGTTCTACGGTCAACGCTAAATAAGGGAGAATTCAAAGAATTGCAGCCTCCCACGAGGGAAAAGTGAGCACAAAGAAGTAGCGTTGCCTCTTCCTCTTCATCCATCCCATCTTCCTCCATCCCACCCTTTCCTTCATTTGGCTGTCCATCATCTTCCACCCAACCATCCCAAACTACATTTGCACCTCCCATCCCCGGTAGCCAGGGGATTACCCCTCTCCCAGCCTTTCCAGCCCAAGGCATAGTCCAAGCAACCATAGCTCAAGGGAAACCCCATATTGCTGTTGTATTGCAAATACCACCCCAAATCCCCGTCTTCCAATAGTAAGTACCACCTTTGCCACCCTCCATGGCTTGGTTAGCGCATAACCCTTCACTAATACATTTTGCTGTCTACAATGATATGCCCAAAAATTTAGAGAGCTTTTGTTCGAAGTTCTATCTGCACGATTTGCAAAGAACAGCTAAGGAGCATATCAAAATATTTGAGACGGCAGTCACCGAAATGCAAGTGGACCATGAGAATGTCGCATGTCGCCCTTTTCCACATTCATTGGGGGAAGAGGCCTTCTATTGGTACATTAATCTACCGAGGGGATCCATCACCTCGTGGAACCTGATGAAGAATGCCTTCCTGCAGAAATACAAGATCCCCATCAACCTCTCGAAGCTTTACCAATAGTTCATGTCTGTCAAGAGGGAGGTTAATGAACCTATTGGCTCCTTCAATGACCACTTCCATCGGGCTCACACGAGGCTTTAGGATCCGTACCTCCATAATGATGTGGTAGCTCTCCTAGTCTACTAAGCGGCGCTGGACAACCTCACGTCGACTTTGGTGAAAAGAATGCGCCCACTGCCTGCTACCCTAGTGGCCGCCTATGCGGAGGCCGTTGTCGCCAGTACAAACTTGGGGCAGAATATCTCTGGCCCGCTGCCTTCTTTGGGGCTGATCGCCCACCCAATATAGATTCAGGGGCTTAATTAGGTGTTTCTTCATCAAACCCCTCTTATGAACCAGGTACCCCAATTGCTTATGGTGCCGCATATGGGGAAGCCGTTGAGTTATGCGCCTCCAGTGTCTTCCTATTTGTAGCCCAAGTAGCAATACAACTATTCCCAGATTGCTCCACAATAGCAGGCGTATTCCCAATAGCCCCAAACATTGTTGTACCTATCAAGACCAGACTTTCCTCCAGCCTATCAAAATTAGTCGGTGGCCCCACCCGCTTTTCTCCAAAATCTGGCCCCATCGCCTAGAGGCGCTACTGAGAAAGACAAGCTAAAGGAGCTAACTAAGATGATCAAGAAAATTTCCATAGAGATGATGCACCCAAACAATCAGAATAATCAATTGCAGGCCTCGCAGCACAATTTCTAGGCTAATCTCAATCGAGACAGCTGAGACAATAGGGACAGCAGGGATGATCATGAAGTAGGCACTTCCTCCAGGCAGAATTATGAAAGGGGGAAAAACGCCAATCAAAATGTAGGAAGAAGACATTCTCAGAGGTAGAATCACACATGGAACACCAAGCCCAACAATGGTGGTGTCCCCACACCATTCGATCAACCGGCAAGCAACGACAAAACATCGAGAGGCGTATATCTAGCTGAAGCAGCTTTGTCCAGGTGGTGTCGACTTCACAAAACTAGTAGACATTCTGAGTTGGATTCTCCCGAGTTCCAGACAGCTGTTGATATTTTCCAGGTGGAAGTACAAAACGTGGTCAACAATGCCAGCTATAGGGACATCGTCCCATCAAAGCCCTACAATTCCTCTTGCCTCAAGGTTAATCAAGCGCCATTTCTGTGGGGTGACTGCAACAAACCCAAGGTTGAGCCTACTCCTATTGAGGATAAAAAAGTGCAAGAGGTAAGTAATGAAAAAACCTTAGCTCAGCTCTTTGATTCAGTAGATAATGGTCTGGTAGATGAAGAAGAACCATTTTTAGATGAGGTCCACATGTTCCATCAACGGTCGAGTCCTTACTTCTTTAGGAATAGATAAGTAGGCGGACCCTTTACAACCTCTACCTCACCAAACAATTTTTCCACTCCGCCTGATCCAAATGCCAGTAATAACCCTAGGCTTCCTCATATACCCACCCAATACCTCAACAAGAATGGGTCTCGAAACTAGTCACAAAATCAGCCTCAAGGCCAACCTTAAAATCCATCTAGACAAGCAAAGGTCCAACCCCCTAGTTCTGCTATAGGCTAAGCTTTAAGGACAGAAATTGAACAAATAGGTGAATATGCAGCAGAAGAGTTCAAGAAGGTAAAAATCAGCTTATCTGCCTTCGAATTACTCAAAGTTCCTGCCGTGAGGCATGCCTTCTTTAGGGTCCTTAATGAGACTTCATCCTCTAATACGACACAAGAAACCCCCAACTAAAAGGGTAACCTTTGAAGAGCCTAGGGAAAAACCAGAGATACAAGACAATACCAGAAGAAGAAATGATGTCCCTGTAAATCTGTCCACAAGTAGACAAATTGAAAAGGAGCCAAAAAGGGCTAATAGGTAGCTTTCCAAAGACCAATTGTTTAAGAAGACCAGGGATATGGATAATGAAAGGAACAAAGGTCAAATAGCTCATATGGACATGCCTACGGGCATCCTTCAGGGAAGACCAGAAACTCCCCCTTTCCTGACTACCATTAGGGTCTTTGGGAAGAACCTGCATAACTGCCTGCTTGATTTAGGAGTGTCTACCAATGTTATGCCTTTGGCTATCTGCAAAGCTCTTGGTATCACTCCCACACCGTCAAAGAGAAAGGTGACCAA
This sequence comes from Sequoia sempervirens, assembly GCA_007258455.2. Classification (NCBI taxonomy): domain Eukaryota; kingdom Viridiplantae; phylum Streptophyta; class Pinopsida; order Cupressales; family Cupressaceae; genus Sequoia; species Sequoia sempervirens. Next base: position 113,273 of record VDFB02203933.1, on the reverse strand, counting down.
ACTAAACAAAACAGAGATCAACATTGTGGGTGAAATAAATTGTATCCTGATATAGATTGCCATAGATCCGTGGATACAGCAGGTCATTGATATTCAAGTGGCTAACATTCCCGATGCATATGGAATCATTTTGGGAAGGGAATTCACCAATGCACTAAATGGATACACCGCCGCAGACCTTTCTCACATGTTGCTACCATGGAAGGGGCTGCCAAATCATATATGTATCGACCGTGAACCCCGTATGAAGTACATGATCACGAAATACAATAATCTCAGTGAGGTGTTGTTTTCTGAGACCGATTTAGGGAATTATCACCCTTTTGCCTACCAAAATGAGATCGGGCTTCAGAAAGAACATGCAGATGAAGTGTTGCTAGTGTTGTGTTGTCCTTTGACCAATTCTACATGAATGCCCCTAGACACAGAAAAATTGGTGGAAGCAGATGATGAGCTGGATAAGGAGGACGATTGGGGATTGCTCAATGGCTTCCAGCAATTCATGGAAAAGTGTGCAAAGGATTAGCTCAGCCTAGGGGCTCAAATGAATTTCCAAGATCTCTTATTACTGAACTGGTGCAGGGTTCACAATGCTGCACACTCTAAGTTTGGTTATTGCTTGTGTCAAGCAGTAGTGGCGCATGTTAGAAAATCAGCTACCCTCCAGATGGAAACGCCAAAGGAGATGCTAGTAGAACCACCTATTGATCATTGCATCGAGTCAGAAAACTCCCCCAAGGCCATAAGACCAGCCACCCAGCCGAAAGGGAATGAAAGTTCAATCAGACCCAAAGATAAGGAATCCTCCGCGTGCTGGATGCTCTGATTTGATGGATCGAAGTCGAGGCAGGGAGCTAGAGCTAGGTTCGAAATCATCAGTCCAACAGGTAAAACATTTCTCGCTGCCCACCAATTGTAGTTTTATTGCACCAATAACGTAGCAGAATATGAGGCCTTAGTCCTTGGCCTTCTCATGGCCTTGAAGAAAAACGTAAAAGTGCTATAAGTTTTTGGGGATTCCGCATTCATAGTTAAACAAGTCAGGAAGTTGTATTCCTGTCATGATCAGAGACTCACAAATTATAGGCATAGGGTTTGAGATCTCTTAGAGGGTTTAGATGCATTCAACATACAATTGATCTCTCGTGCTCAAAATCACACAGCTGATGCCTTGGCTCAAGCGGCTAGCACGCTGCAACCCCTCTCTTTGTATGGGCTCAAGAAATTCATTGTTGAGCTAACGTCAATGCCATCAGTCCTAGATAATGTTATCCACCTACAAGTGTTTAATGATGATAGACATATCTTTCAGTTCATCACAAGTTCTGATGTCTTTGCAGCTCAAATAATTGATGAAACTGATCTACAAGAGGCTGAATTGGACATAGAGGGGGTCATCAACCTCAAAACCAATACGATCCCCAGGGGTATGGTTCAGCTGGAATGTGTATTTGACTTAGATCAGATCAAAGATCAGGATCAGCAAATGAAGAAGGAAGTCATAAGCAACTAGTGCAATGCACACAACCTTGGGACAGCCGAGGAGATCAAGAATGTTTTTATCGGCAAGGTGTGCATGTCAGAGGAAAGAAAAGGAATCATGGATGCATTGCGAAGGTACCATGATGTGATGGCATGGAGCTATGAAGATTTGAAAACTTATGACACTTCTTTCTTTACACACACTATCCCTCTTAAGACAAGTGAGGCCATTCCATTACCGACAACGCCCTATCAATGCCTTGCTAGAACCTGTCATTTATAAGGTGTAGAAATTGCTCTCAGCTAGAATTATTTTCCCAGTCAAGCATTCCACATGGGTAGCCAACTTGGTCCTGGTCAGGAAAAAGAATGGGGAGATTAGATTGTGTGTAGATTTCTGCAATATAAATCATGCCTCGGAGAAAGAAAACTATCCAGTACCATCATTGGATGAGGTGCTACAGATCGTCAACGACTCCCAAATGATGTCGTTCCTTGACAGATACTTCAGGTATAACTAGGTAATGGTACAATACAAGGATCGCCACAAGACGACATTCACCACTAAGTGGGGGACATTCGCATATAGGAGAATGCCTTTCAGGCTCATCAATGTCGGCGCCACATTCCAACGCGCCATGGATATCAGCTTCAAAGACCTAATTGGCAAGTGCATAATCATCTACATGGATGATTTGACTGTATTTTCTAAGAAGTGGGGTGATCATGTCTCTGACTTATGCAAAGTATTTTAGAGATGTAGAGAGTTTGGGGTTTCCCTCAACCCCAAGAAGTGCATTTTTGGAGTGACCGAAGGCAGATTGCTTGAGCACATCATTTCAAAGTAAGGAATCTCCGTTGATCCTAAACGCATCAAGTCTTTACTCAAAATTCAACCCCCAGGAATCAAGAAGGAATTAAAATCTTTCTTTGGAAAGATCAATTTCGCCTGAAAGTTCATCACAGGTTTTGTGGAGATTGTTAAACCCCTCAATTCCATGCTCAAATAAGATGCCAAAGTTGAATGGACACCTGACGCCAAATAATCCTTCGAAGAAATCAAATGGGCTATTGCTGAGGTGCCTGTGTTAGTTAGCCCGGATTATCTGAAGCCATTCTACATCTACTCATTTTTTTTAGAGCATTCCTGTGCTAGCATGTTAACCCAGAAGGATGATGAAGGAAATGAGCATCCGATCACTTTCATGAGTGCTCCCCTTAAGGACATTGAATTGCGCTACCACAACATTGAAAAGCAGGCATATTCTCTTGTCAGAGGAGTGAAGAAATTTAGACACTACATCCTACGCAACAAGGTGTTCGCCATTGTCCCTGACCTAGCAATTAAGACAGTACTCATGCAAAATGAATTGGGCGAATGAAGAGCTAAATGGGTCACCTTGATCCAAGAGTATGATATGGAGATCCAACCGATGAAACTAGTACGAGAGCAGGCACTCACCCGCACAATTGCTGAAATAGCAGCAGAGGCTGGACCTGAACTCACATGCAACAATACCAGCTTGAAGATGTCTCCCCGGGAGAATGGTACCAAGATGTCATCTACTATTTGCTGAACCATAAGTGCCCACTACACCTGCAAGGAGTCCAAAAGAGGGCCCTGAGATTGAAAAGTAATGGTTACATGTTGCAGGGTTCCATTCTCTACAAGAAGAACCATGAAGGCATTTACTTGAGATGCCTTGGCAAAGGAAAAGAAGAACGTGTTTTGAAAGAGTTTCACAATAAATTTGGCATGAGCCATGGTTCTGGTTCCTCCATGGTGCATCAAATATTGAGAGTAGAATATTATTGGCCAACTATCTTCAAGGATGCCCATTGTCATGTTCGTTCATATCACATGTGCTAGACCACTGCCGCCAGGGAGAGGAATGTTGCTGTCCCACTGCAGCCTGTGCTGGAGGTAAGGCCATTTGCCCAATGGGGTCTCGACTTCATCGGTCCGGTAAGCCCTCCATCATCTGTGAGACACAAATACATTCTTATCGCTACTGATTATTGTATTAGATGGACGGAAGCAATAGTATGTAAGCAATGCACAACTGAAGTAGTTACTATTTTTTAGAAAGTTTCATTCTAAATCACTTTGGTTGTCCGTATGCTTTGGTATGCGATAACGGACCTGCATTTGCTTCATTAAAATTTGCTAGTTGGGCCTTTGACTATGGAATAGCCCTTAAATTCTCATCCAATTACTACCCTCAGGGCAATGGCCTTGCCGAATCCACAAATAAGAATCTGCTACATAGGAATCCCAAGGACTAGCATACCCAGCTCCGTTTTTTCCTTTGGGCTAATCGCACTCGCCACAAGGCTGCCCTTGGCGATTCCCCGTTCCACCTTATCTATGGGCTAGAGCCTATTTTTCCCATCCATCTAAAGATCCCTACTCTTTAGTTCATCAACGATTTTTATGAGGGAGGAGATCGTAGGGAAGCTCAGTTAGCTGACCTCTTACATTTAGAGGAAGTCTGAAATTGCGCAATAGAAAATTTTGCCAAACATCAGGGCATAGTGAAGAGATGGTTTGACCATTGAGCCAAAATTAAGGCCTTCAAAATTGTAGATCTAGTCCTATATTGGGACAAGGCCCATGAGAAGAAAGGGGGACACAACAAATTCGACAAGCTTTGGCTTGTCACCTTTCAAATAGCTAAGATTTTGGGAGATAACGCCTTCCACCTAAAGACCTTAACCGATGAGAATGTCCCATTACTAGTCAACGGGAAGCACCTGAAGCATTACTTCCAGGCTTGAGCTCCTTCGAGCTCTTCATTGTAAATACTTGTGCATAGGTTAGAGTAGTTGCTTTCTTGCTTGTCTGCATTTTTTTTGCGTCGCTTTTTGTTTTCTCTCTCCCCGCAGTTTTGTTTCGAAAGATGTTTCCTGCTTCTTTACGGTGGCCGTGCTTGCTTGACAAGCGGTTCACTTTGCTGTCCATTCTTTATGTTCTTTGGCTAAACATTCACTCTCAATTATCAGTCTTTGAAAGCTATCCGTGAATGATTTCCTTGTTTGAACTCTGCTCAAAACTTGACCCGTAGCTGGATCTTCTTACCCACATCTCGGATCTCGCACAAATTACATAATAATAATTTCTGAAGGACCGTACTATGGTTGTTATGACACCCTAGTGAGTGAAAAATCTCAAGTCTGCTCTAGTGACCATTGCAGTCTCAAACCCATTGTAGGCTTCGATGCTTACTCGGTCAAACTAAATGGTAAAAGAGAAGTAGAATATCAAGGAAAAAAGAAAAGGAATTCTAAAAAAAGGAAATAAATGACCGTATGGGTGTTCAGATAACTCTACCGGGGCTATGGACGCCTGGCTGGCAGTAGAGCAATATCCATGAGATTGCAGCAACAACTCCATCAGGGCTATGGATGTCTGACTGGTAGCAGGGCAATGTCCATGTTACTTTTGGTGTTAAACGATTTATGTAGCTCACTCGGTTGGCTTGGTAACCCTGGTCACCATCCCCAGGAAAAGAATGAACTCACTTCACACGGGCTTTCGAGATGTCCTGTAAGCTGACCCAATTAAGGATCTTGTTCTCCTAGATTCATCTTTGGAAAACACTCCTGGCCTGCGAAGCTAGAGATTTTGGGTCCTGAATGAATATTTATCCCTAGAATTCTCCGGAGCATTCTCTAGCAGAGTCGCCATTTGTTGTGCCCTTAGCACACTACCCCATTCAGAACAGGGACCCTCTTTTCTTTTGCTTCGTCTGGTCTTTTGGGGCTGCCTCGTTTTGCATGCCCCTCTTTTTTTGATGTTTCGTATGGTCGATGTTGCTCCAAAGTTCCATCATAAATCGATCATGCCTCCGCTTTTGGTTTTTTGCTACCCTCCGGGGCCTCGAGGAATCCTTCTGGCATTTTGGCCCTAAAACGGCCCTGAGCCTCTCTGGGCCCGGGTGTCTGGAGTTCCCTCTTCGGGTTTCTCCTCTGGAAATACCGTCATTTGCGGCGTTCGCCGAGCATCTTCCCAGACCTTGAGGTCCGCCCTGCCTCCCGCCATTTGAAACTTGTTCAAATCTTCCTTGCGGCTTTTCGCCTTTCGGACCCCAGACCCCGGAGATCCGCCTCCGGCATTCCGTCTTGGTTTTTCCGTCCGCGACGGCGAACCTCCTACGGTGACCCACCCCCCAGGTCCCGCCTTCGTCTTTGCCGCCAGCGGTGTAATCTCACCCACTATCTACCGTGGGACCCTCCGGGCCTAGCCGTCCGGAGTTCCATTCCCAGAATTTCGTGACGGTTCCGCCATCCTCGATGGCGGATCCCTGTCGGCTTTCCGTGCTCTAGAACCTGAACCGCTCGCCGTCGTTGTCACCCGAACAATGCAAAAATCGTAAGGCGGCCATCACCTCACGTCTTCATGGCCGCCGAGCCCCGGCGTCACCGCCGTCGCTACCGACCTAATTTCAAACTCACCAACTTTTCCCGCGGCCGTATGAGTATTTATTGCAGTCATTCATGGTGGTTTGGGTATAAAAAGCCCAATCTGAGCAGTCATTATCATTCTACATGATTGGAGCGAATTGCACAAGCCATCATCTAGAGCCCACCACCTTTGACTACGTCATGATCATCGCCCTCGACATGAGTCCGTCAACCGTGTGTGGATCCCATGTCCCCCGCCGAACGTGTTTTGAGGTAGGTCATCGGTGGCCCTCCTGTGCGTGTTTTTCATGATTTTCAAAGATCTAGATAAATGAAAAAATCGTTAAGGAGGCATAAAGAGGTAGAAAACTATATTGCACATCAAACCCAAGTGGTAGAAAACCAAGTAAAACACCTAAGATTCCTTCACCGCCGATTCAGAACTTTTTCGTGGCGCGGTTGTTCTTCACGCAGGGCGATTCCTCGCCCGGGGCCCAAGGCTCACCTTCGCCATCAAAATTCAAACTCCAAACACCCACCGAAAGTGATCCTCCTCTCCAGGCCCGGTTCGTTGTGTTTCGCTCGTCGAGCTTCTGTTTGCCTTCCACTGAGCTTGAATTGCCAAACCACCCTACCTCCCCGGTTGTCGGATCCCAGTCTCTGCTCCGCCGTGGAAGCTTGAAACCTAACCCACGTCCTTTGTTCCTTTCTGGCCCAAAACCCTAGAGTTCCATCTCCAGAGTTCCGCCAGAGGTTTGCCTTCTCCAAACAATGAACGTCACCCAACGTCCTACCCTCTGGGCTCTACCGATGCTCCGGCTTATTAAACCCTTGGCAAATGAAATTGATCTATCTTTTTAACCTTTGGGCCCCGGATGACGGGTTTCCCTGCCCAAATTTCTACCATTCCCCAACGGCGAAGCCTTTCAAGGAAGTCCCCAATGTTGTCCGACCCTCGAACCCCACCCTCTGCTCCGCTGTTGACATTTTCTTTTCGAACCACGACTCCCACATCCTCAGGCTCCGGCTCTTGGACTTCCATCTTTGGAAGTCTGTGGATGTCCTGCTGGTGGAATCTTCGCCTCGTCCACCTAGTCACTGGACCCCAAGCTTCAATTTTCCATATGTTCCTACTGAAACTCCTCACCGCCTCTAGCACGCTAGGCCCTGTGCCCCAGGATTCTGGTCCTCGCCCGCCTTTCTGAATGGAGATTCCTGCTCGGCCTTTCACTCTCCAGGTGCCGGTGTCTGGACTTCCATCCTTGGAAGTCCGTCTCTTGCCCGCCATTGCTAGCAGAAAATGTCAACCGACACCCCAACCACTAGGCCTCGCCACACTAAATGCCGCTAAGCTTAAACGATAAACTCATACCACCAGCTTCTTGCCCCCAGTCTTCCCTTGCCGGACTTCTGTGCGAGGATTTTTGTTCCAAATGACAAAGTCTACCTGCCTTCTCAGTGTCGCTGGCCCAACCCTTCAAAAACAAATAGACTTTATGTTAGCTGTCCTTTGGCCCCCGGACCTCAGCCCTTGGACTTCTGCTGCCAGATTTTTGCCTGCTGTCTGCCTTCACCAATGGCCATCCCTCGACAGCTTCCCGGCTTCAGTGCCCCTTAAATCCATCCAAACGATCCTAAAATTAAAATCCGACTTCGACCCACATCCAAAATTTTTCTCTTCTCCATCATGGGCCTCCTAAAACATTAAAATTTGGCCAAGGAGGGTCTCCAAGAGCTTTCGGTTGTGTTTTCCCTTCTAGAAAGCATACCTGCCAGGGAAGTCCGGCCCTCCGGGCTCGGATTGTCCAAATGCCCTGAAACGAAGATCAATAACATCTAGAGATAAAATTTATGATATACTTGATTAATTTTTTGAAGTAGATGTTATTTTCGAGATATGAACTAACATGAACGCTTTTGATGTTTTATTGCACTAACTTTGCCCTTGCTTGCAGAATATATGGAATCAGGTGCAGGAACTTCAGGGGCATCCGCCGAGAAGGATAAGGGCAAGAAATCAGGAAGGACCCCTCAGGGAAAGGAGGACAAAGATCAAATGAAGTACCAGTTCTAGGGTGAGCCGCTCCACTCAAAGGTCTAAACAGACTGGAAGGAGATTTCAGATATGAACATCAGCCAGGTTGATATAGATGAATTCACTGAGAGGGTCAAGGTTAACTCAACAACAAAAAATGCTAGATTAATATGGCAATGTCGAATAGCCAAGGCTACCAGTTTCCCTCCCTCTTTGGTGGCACCTAAACTAGTGATGGCTTGCCGAGAAGCCTATCAAATAGACACTAGAACGATTGTGGATAAGGAGGGAAACATCCTCACAGATATGTCACCAGAAGGGATTACCAAGACATTCCACATTCCCATGTTCCAACAGGTGGAGGTCCCCACATTAGAAGAATGCCAAGTAGCATGGGATGCTAATCGAACAGGGTGTAAGAAGTCAATCAACCTCCATTGGCTTAAGGAAAAACGAGGCAGTGCTATGAAGATTCCCCAGGAACTCTTCCGTAGTGATTTCCACGAGGACTACCATGACCTGGTGACCATGTTGAGCAAGGTCATGGGTCTTCCAACGGAGGCCTACTTCCAGGAGTGGATGGCATACTATATTGAGCAGATCCTGTGGGAAAATGAGGACGTTACAACTAAGGTCTCATTCGACTAGGGAAGCATCATTAGCAACTGCTTCCATGAGTAGTTTGTCAACATGAAGAAGAGTTCTAAGTTCTACATGACCTCCTACCTGGTGTACTCCTTGGCAGGTCAAAGACAATACAACGGGTTGTTTATAGCACCCGATTAGGGGCAAAAGCGAGGGCTCAAACCGTTTGACAAGTACCCTCAACTCCAATACTACAACTTCAAGAAGGAGTACTGCAGGGTCAATGACGTCTTCGTTGGCCACATTATCAAATTGATCACTAGAGATTTTGAGAGGAGGGTCTCCCACAGTGCCAGGGCACTCTTAAAGTAATACGCTTTTCTGTTTATCTAGTTCCCCAAGTCTACCTACATCTAGGCCCAGGGTTTCACAGAATGGCCAAATAGATTGCCTCGGTACCCAAATGATAGAATTATCCTCTTGCAGCTCTCTTGACAACTCCAACACATCCAGGTGATCTTCAGCAACAAACACATAGTGGGGATCTCCTACCCCATGACCCTTGGCCAGGGCCTGTATCGATTAAAAACATCCCAATGTGCCAGTAAATTTGAGAAGGAGTTCAAGGATTACCATTTCGACTGGTACACTGCTCGCCCGCTGATGGATCCACATGGCCATGTAAGGAAGGCACTGGGGCTGACATATGCCCATCAATATCACATTGAAGATTTTTGGGCCGACTGCCAAGATGATAAAGAAGTGCGCACAAGACACTACATGCACATGACGGTACTATTCCTAAGAAGGGTGCAACCATTCCCAGTACCGAACCAAGTCGAGGAAGACGAGTCCACGATGATGCACCCAAGATACCCTGCAGTTGCTAACCTACCAATACCGTCGATTGACTGGGATGAACAAGAGGTCGACGACCTAGACACCATAACCCAGCCGATTTTAACTCGTACCAGGGAGTGGATCGATGGGCAGGTGGCACATTTGAAGCGCCAAGGGGTGGTTCTGACCTATGAAGGGCTCAAGAGTGAGCTGAGTGCCACAGAAGACGTTGCGGCCACCATGTCAACCGGTAGGACCTCCAAGTCCCCTCCAATCACCAAGTCATAGAAAAAGAAAGGAATCGAGACCGTGCAGTCTCTAGATCCCAAAGAACAAGCGAAGAAAGAAATGAGGGCTCATCTCCCAAAAGGCTTAAACAAGCGGTGAGTGCGGAAGAATGCCAACCTCCCTTGGCTCTTCCTGCTCCTCCTATTGCACTACCTACCTTGCTAGCTATGGTCGCTACATCTCCGCCAGCAGTAGACATTTCTGTCCATCTTGCTCCTTTGCCCCTGGTCAGGTCAGTGGTCATCATAGATTCCTCTTCTGGCATGACCACCCCCCCTTCCTCTACTACCATGTCGCCAATTACATCACTCCCTCTGGCAATAATAACATCACCTATTCCCCTTGCCACTATGTCCGAGGCTCTTACAAGGCACATGCAAAATCTCCCCCTTGAGCTCTCTCAGATCCTAATGGATCCAACTCTCTAGGCAGGCCTCGCCCAGATCCTTGCAACAGCTCAACCTTCACAACCGCCAACAGGGCCGCTAGCTATGGAAGCTATAATGCAAATCTCAAAAGAGTTGGAGGAACAAGAGCAGGAAGCTTCGAGGTCTATCGAGGAGGAAGCTGATGAGTATCATGAGCACCCCAAGTATGAGCACCGAACCATCGATAGGGTGGTTTATGAGGAGGAGGAGACAGACTCTTCCGAGAGTGGAGATGAAGAGGGTGGCTTGGGTGCCAAGGAAATCATCCAGACTTTTGATGAGAACCTTGAGGAGGAGATGGTGCAGTAGCTAAAGAACATTGGAAAGGAAACAGAAGAGTCACCACATGGTGAAGAAGGGCAGCCGCCAGAAAAGCAGCAGATAAAAGATTTGATTGCGGCTGAGACCCATGCTGTCAAAAGCCCCGAGGCTGGGGCTACTAAAGAGATAAGAAGAGGCGGCGAAAGAAGAAAGTCCCATCTAGCAATTATCCACCAAGCTACTTGTCAAATGCATCGTATTCATTCGTGACTCCGATGAAGAGGAGGAGGATGCTACCAAAGAAAAAGGAGAACCCCAAAAGGAGAAAGAGGCAGAGGTCTTGCCTTTGATGGAGAAGGGTGAGGGCAGCCATGATGCACCCAAGGATAAGTCTGCTATGCCTGAATAGTTGGAGAAGCAACTTGAGAAGATGACTCTTGTGCTGAAGGACCCAAGGGAAAGATTGGAGGCCATCTTAACTAGATCCTAGATCACGACAAAGAAGGAGAAGAAGCCCAAGGTCCAATCCAAGATAACAATGGATGCTTCTAGCTCCCGAACAGCACAAATTGCAACACCTACTGTTGGCCAGGCAGGGGTGAGTTACAATATCTCTACCATTGACTTGGGGATAGCAACCAGGGAGCAAAAGGTTGGGCACCTTGAGGAGTTGGTGGCCACGGTGGTGCACCTGATAAAGTAGGACAAGGTCTCCAAGGATGAGCTTAAAGCGCAGGTTGCTGCCCTAACAGACTACATACAACAATGGTCCTCAGTGGACAACCTTCCCACCACCTCCATAGCCGTAGCATAGTTGCTCTCTAAAGAACAGATTGACAAGATGGAGAGAAGGAAGAACTTAGAGAAAACCACTGAGGATTGGTTCCGACAAGTCACATACATCGAAAATATGGGAATCAGCAGGGTTGTGCAGACAACCAACAAGTTCTTAGACTTGATACAATCTCTGGAGGGCATGAGGAGGCTCTGCACCAATTTTCCTGCAACCTTTGACTCCACCTTCCCAAGGATCGAAGCTATCCTTCAAATGCCTGAGGCCATGTGGGAGGAGAAGATGGAATTTGAAAAAGAAGATCACTGGCTAGTGGATGTGTGGCGCAGAGACCTCGACAACCGGAAGGAGAGGTTGGAGCAAATCCTGAGCATAGTGGATCAAGATATTGAGTGGATCAAGGAAATCTGAGCGGAATGCGCCCAATACCTTAAGCTAATGACAGGCTATGATATGCCCACCGTGCAAATGGATCCAGAAAAGATCAAGCCATACTTCCAGGAGAAGATGAAGGATGGGACAGCCGGAGAAACCACAATGGAGAAGTATGATGAAGATTGGAAGAGGCTAGAATAGAATGCTAAGGAATGGAGCTATTAGGCATTGCGATGTGAAATCCTCGAGATAGACAAGCTCCAAGCAGTCATCCTCAAACACATAGAACACGCAGCTTCCGAGGAGCAGGAGGACAACCCAGCCAAAGATAAAGACCTTCCTGAAGAATAGCTACAGCAAAAAAACAACAATTTGCTAAATGACGAAAGAGCTATAGTGACATCCACAAGAGGACAAAATAGGGAAGGGATGAAAATATAATTTTTTAATTGAAATCTATTTGGGGGTAGGTGAAACCCTATTTTCTAATTAATCTTGGCCACACAATGAGAATGAATCTTGGCCATCCATGTAACTTTTTGAAAACTATAAATAGGGCACTCCTCTCATTTGCAAAGGGAGAGTTGAGTTGTTGTAAAGACATGATGTAGAAATTTATAAGAAATAGCATTGACTTGGTGTATTTTCTTGATTTCTCCAATGTTGCTTGATTCATTCTCCAATGTTAGAAGTTTGACTTAGATCTTATTGCTGTTTAGTTAGCTATTTTTTTTCTTTGGATAAATCTTAGGAATACTGTTGGGTGATTGTGAAAATTCCTGCTTTGTTGATGATACCTTAGTCCATACTTTTTGCTGTTTGTTGAAGGTAGATAGTTGTGCAAAGTTAGCCTGTACTTGATTTTAAAGCTGCTCCAAACATTAATCTTTGATTGATGCATGTATGTGGTGGATGAAGGATGAAATATCTACAGCCCTTAGAAGATAGCACAATTTCTATGATACTGTGAAATCCCTGGTTAAGTGGAATATTGTTTTGAGGAATTGTCCATTGTAGGAACTCCATTGTCACTATTCATAGCAAGCTTCAGACTTAGGAACTTTTCCTCTCCTTCACCCTTTTCATTTTTTTAGTAACTAACCTATGCTAAGGTTCATTACGCATTGTAAAGTGAAATCCAATAACTGGATGGAGTCCAAGATTGTTGTTTGAATCTATAGCCAACACATAATAGCCTTTATCCTAACAACTCCATTTTAAGATCCAACTCCACGTTTTGTGTCCACACTTTGTATTTTTTGTAAGACCGCCTTGTGATTCCAGCAAATCACATCAAACTAGTGAGGTATCTAATCACTGTCATGATCTGACATCCAAGAGACCTTGGAATAGTGTTCTACAATTCAATTGTGGGAGATTGTCTTTCAAGAGAGGTAGTGCACCTATGCACTGCCTGTGTTAAGAAGTGCATAAAAAAACCATCAACAAAACCCTCCTCGCTGATCCAGAGTTTCTCCCTGCCGCGGCTATTCTTCACATAAGGAAAAAGTCCACCTCGGGCCCAAGACCCGTCTTCGTCATCCCTTAAATAAACTTTGAACACATGCCAATGGCAACACCACTCTCCGGGCCCGTGTCCTCAGACTGCTCCGTCCGGAGTTCTGCCTGCATTTTTCCATTTGAAACTGTGAAATCCCCCATGCCTCCCGGCTACCAGATCCCGACCAACCCCTCGTCAATGAACTTTGAAACTCAACATGCATCCTTTGGTCCTCTCGGGCCCGGGACCCCGGGGGTCTGTCTCTGGGATTAATGGGGTGTTTTGCTGCCGTCCACGGCGAATGTCGCTCGGCTTCCCACCTTGCAAACTTTGCCTCCCTGCTCACTATTGGCCTTGTGATATAACTTGCACTGTCCTTTTGGTCCCCAGGTTCTGGTATCTAGGTTTCCTTGCTCTAGTTTATGCCATCCCCCACGGCAGAGTCTTTCGACGAACTCATTAATGCTATCTGACCTCTGGACCCCGACCTTTGCCTCGTCGTTGTCTTTTGTTTTCGCATCTGTGTCTGTCATGCCTCCTAGGCCCCAATGCCCAGACTTCCATTCTCGGAAGTCCACCGCTCTCCCGCCGTCAAGGAAATTTCACCCCGTCCTTCCGATCTCTGGGCCTCGAAGTAGGGTTATGGATCTTCCAACGGCCGCCTACTTCCAGGAATGGATGGCCTATTTCATTAAACAAATCCTGCATGGAAACGAGGACGTCACGATGAAGGTTTCATTCTATTGGGGAGGAATCATAAGCAACTGCTTCCATGAGCATTTTGTCAACGTGAAAAAGAGCTCTAAATTCTACATGACCTCCTACCTTGTATACTCCTTGGTAGATCAAAGGCAATACATTGGGTTGTTTGTAGCACTCGATCAGGGGTAGAAGCGAGGACTTAAACCATTTGATAAATATTCGTAGCTCTAATACCGCAATTTCAAAAAGGACTACTACAGAGTGAACGACGCCCTCATTGGCCATATCATCAAATTGATCACCAGAGAGTTTGAGAGGAGGGTCTCCCACAACACTAGAGCGGTTCTAAAGCAATATGATTTTCTTTTCATCCAGTACCCAAAGTTTACATACATCCAGGCCTAGGGCTTCACCAAAAGGTTGAATAGATTGCCTCGGTACCCCAACAACAGGATTATCTTCCTGGAGCTTTCTCGGTAGCTCCAACACCTACAGGCTATCTTCAGCAACAAGCACATAACAGGGATCTCCTATCCCATGACCCTTGGCCAGGGCATGTACCGATTACAGACGTCACAATGTGCTGGTAACTCCATGAAGGAGCTGAAGGAGTACCATTTCAACTAACACAACATTCGCCCATGGATGGATCCACATGGCCATGTCAGGAAGGCACTGGGGCTAGCCTATGCCCATCAATATCACATTGAGGATTTCTAGGCTGATTACCAGGATTACAAAGAAGTGTGCGCAATGCACTATATGTGCATGATGGTGCTATTCCTAAAATGGGTGCAGCTATTTCTGGTGCCAGAACAAGTCAAGGAAGACGAGTCCACAATCATGCATCTAAGGTACCCTATAGTTGCCAATCTTCCAATACCCTCAATTGACTAGAATGAATAGGAGGTCGATGACCTAGACACCATAACCTAGCTGATCTTAAGTTGTACCAAGGAGTGGATCGATGGGAAAGTGGCTCATCTAAAGCGGTAGGGAGTGGTCCTAACCTATGAGGGTCTCAAAAGTGAGCTGAGTGCCACAGAGGATATTCCTGCCACCACATCAACTGGTGGGACCTCCAAGTCTCCTCCCTTCACTAGGTCCCAGAAAAGAAAAGGAACAGAGACCGCATAATCTCCAGACCCTAAGGCCCCTCCAAAGAAAGAAACGGGAGGCTCATCCCCCAAAAGGCTTAAATAGGCAAAAGGTGCAGAAGAGGTGCGACCTCCACTGGCTCTCCCTACCCCTCCTGTTGCACCACCCACCTCCTTAGCTGCAGTCGCCGCTTCCCCGCTGGTAGTGGACATTTTTGTCCATCTTGCCCCTTTGCCTCCGGCCGAATTGGTAATAATCATTGACTCCTCTTCCGGCATGACTACTCCCCCTTCCTCTGCTGCCATGTCGCCAATCACATCACTCCCTCTAGCAACCATAACATCACCTATTCTTATTGCCACTATGCCCGAGACTCTTACACGACATATGCAAAACCTTCCCCCTGAGCTCTCCAAGATCTTGATGGATCCAACTCTCTAAGCAGCCCTCACCCAAGTCCTTGCAACAGCTCAACCATCACAACCACCGACAGTGCCACCAGCTATGGAAGCCATGATGCTAATCTCGAAGGAGTTGGAGGAATGAGAACAAGAGGCCTCGAAGTCTGTCGAGGAGGAGGTCGATGAGTATCACGAGCACCCTGAGTACGAACACCGAACTATCGACAGGGTGGTTTATGGGGAGGAGACAGACTCTTTCGAGAGTGGGGATGAGGAGGGTGGCTCGGGTGCTAAGGAAATCATTCAGACCTTTGATGATGACCTTGAGGAAGAAATGTCACAACAATTGAAGAACATTGGGATAGAGGTAGAAGGATCTCCACATGATGAAGAAGGGCAGCCACCAAAAGAGCAACAGATAAAGGATTTTACTGAAGCTAAGACCCATGCTATCAAAAGCCCCAAGGCTAAGGGTACTAAGGAGAAGAAAGAAGAAGAAACAACAAAAGAAGGAAGTCCCTACCGACAACCACCCACCAGGCTACCTGTCAAGCGCCTTGTGTTCGTTCATGACTTCAACAAAGAGGAGGAGGATGTTACCAAAAAGAAAGGAGAATCCCAAAAGGAAAAGGAAGTAGAGCTCTTGCCTTTGACTAAGAGGGGCAAGGGTGACCGTGATTTTCCCAAAGGGAAGTCTGTTGTGCCCAAGTGGTTAGAGAAGAAGATCAAAAGAAAGACCCTAGTGCTGAAGGACCCAATAGTGAGGTTGGAGGCCATCATGGCTCGAGCCCAAATAACAATGAAGAAAGAGAAAAAGTCCAAGGTCCAATCTAAAATAACCATGGATGTTTCCAGCTCCCAAGCAGCACAAATCGCAACGCCCACCATGGGCCAAGCTGGAGTAAGCTATAACATCTCTACCATTGACTTGGAAACTACAACCAGAGAGCAGAAGGTCAAGCACCTTGAGGAGTCAATGGCCACAGTGGTGCACCTGATAAAGCAGGACAAAATCTCCAAGGATGAGCTCAAGGCACAGGTTGCTGCATTAATGGATTATATACAGCAATGGTCCTTAGTGGACGACATGCCCACCACCTCCGTGGTTGCACCTCAGCTGCTCCCTAAAGAGCATATCGACAAAATGGAAAGAAGAAAGAACTTGGAGAAAACCATCGAGGACTGGGTCCGACAAGTCTCATACGTCAGAAACATGGGAATCGGCAGAGTTGTGCGGATAGCCAACAAGTTCTTGGACTTGATACAATCTTTGGAGAGCACAAAGAAGCTCTGCACCAATTTCTCGGCAACTTATGATTCCACCTTCCCAAGGATCGAAGTTGTCCTTCAATTGCCTGAAGCCACGTGGGAGAAGAAGCTCGCATTTAAGAAAGAAGATCACTGGCTAATGGATATATGGTGTCGAGACTTTGACAACTACAAGGA
Organism: Sequoia sempervirens; assembly: GCA_007258455.2. Taxonomy (NCBI): domain Eukaryota; kingdom Viridiplantae; phylum Streptophyta; class Pinopsida; order Cupressales; family Cupressaceae; genus Sequoia; species Sequoia sempervirens. Next base: position 96,634 of record VDFB02203933.1, on the reverse strand, counting down.
GAGGTTGGAGCAAATCTTGAGCAGGGTGGATCGTGACATTGAGTGGATCAAAGAAATCTGGGTAGAATGCGCCCGATACCTTGAGCTGATAACGGGCTATGATATGCCTACGGTGCAAATGGATCCAGAAAATATCAAACCCTACTTCCAGGAAAAGATGAAGGACGAGATGGCTGGAGATATCACAATGAAATTCTTGAGTTTTGTTGCCCGCACCTTCGACCAATCAGAACTGTTCAGAGACCAAGGCTCAAAATATGATGAAGATTGGAAAAGGCTGGAAGAAAATGCAAAGGAGTGGAGCTACCGGGTGCTATGATGCGAAGTCATCGAAATAGATTAACTCCAGGAGGTCATCCTCAAATACATAGAACACACAGTTTCCAGGGAGTAGGAGGACAACCCAGCCAAAGATGAAGAGCTTTCTGAAGAGTAGCTATAGCAAAAAAAATAGCAATTTTCTAAAAGACAAAAGAGCTACATTGTCGTCAGCTAGAAGACGAAATAGGGTAAAAACAAAAACGTAATTTTAAATTGTAATCTATTTGGGGGTAGGTGAAACCCTATTTTGTAATGAATCTTGGCCACACAATGAGAATGAATCTTGGCCATTCATTTATCTTTTTGAAAACTATAAATAGAGCACTCCTCTCATTTGCAAAAAGAGAGTTGAGTTGTTGTAAATACATGTTGCAAAAATTTATAAGGAAAAGACATTGACTTGGTGTATTTTCTTGGTTTCTCCCATGTTGCTTGATTCAGTCTCCAATATTAGATATTTCACTTAGATTTTATTTTTGTTTAGTTAACTGTCTTATTTCTTTGGATAGATCTTAGAGGTGTTGTTGGGTGATTATAGAATTTCTTACCATGTTGATGATTTCTTTGTCCATACTTTTTGTTGTTTGCTGATGGTAGATAGCTATGCAAAGTTAGCCTGGACTTGATTTCAAAGCTACTCCAAACATTTATTTTTGATTCATGTATGTATGTGGTGGATGAAGGATAAAATATCTATAGACCTTAGAAGATAGCACAATTTCCATGATACTGTGAAATCCCTGGTTAAGTGGGATATTATTTTGAGAAATTGTCCATTACAGGAACTTCATTGTCACTATTCATAACTAGTTGCAGACTTAGAAACTTTTCCTCTTCTTCACCTTTTTTTTTTAGTAACTGATCTATGCTAAGGTTCATTGCACATTGTAAAGCCAAATCCAACAACAAAATAGAGTCCAAGATTGCTGTTTGAACCTATAGCTAGCACATGACAATTTTCCATCCTATGAACTCCATTTCAAGATTCAACTTTCATGCTTTACATCCACACTTTGTATTTCCTGTGTAAGACCACCTTGTGATTCCAGCAAATCACATCAAACTACTGAGGTATCTAAGCACTATCATGACCTGACACCCAAGAGACCTTGGGATAGTGTTCTGCAATCCGATTGTGGAAGATTGTCTTTCAAGAGAGGTAGTGCACCTACGCACTGCCTGTGTTGAGAAGTGCATAAAAATACAATCAACAGATGTGGCACTAGAATGAGGGAAATGTTCAAAATACCAAGTTAAGGAATAAAGGTGAAGCTGGATCGAATCGTATCATTCTCCCTAGAAAGATTTCAAAGAGTTCTACGGTCAACACCAAACAAGGGAGAATTTGAAAAATTGCAACCTCCTACGAAGGCAAAGTAAGCTCAAGGAAGTAGCATTGCCTCTTCCTTTTCCTCCATTCCATCTGCCTCCATTCCACCCTCACCTTCATTTGGCTGGCCTTCATCTTCCACCCACCCATCTCAAACCATATTTGCACCTCCTATCTCCGGTAGCTAGGGGATTGCTCCTCTCCCGGCCTTTCCAGCCTAAGGCACAATCCAAGCAGCCATAGCTCAAGTGTAGCCTTAGATTGTTGTTGTGTTGCAAATACAGCCCCAAATTCCCATTTTCCAACAGGAAGCACCACCTCTGCCACCCTCCATGGCTTGGTTAGCACATAACCCTTCGCCAATACATTTTGCGACCTACAATGATATACCCAAGAATTCGAAGGGATTTTGTTTGAAGTTCCATCCATGCGACCTACAAAGAATAGCTGAGGAGCATATCAAAATATTTGAGACAACGATCACTGAAATGTAGGTTGACCATGAGGACGTGGCATGCTGCCTCTTTCCACATTCGTTGGGGGAAGATGCCTTCTATTGGTACATCAACTTGCTGAGGGGGTCCATTACCTCATGGAATTTGATGAAGAATGCCTTCCTATAGAAATACAAGATCCCCATCTACCCTTCGAAGCTTTACCAACAGTTCATGTCTATTAGGAGGGAGGTAAACGAACCTATATGCTCCTTCAATGACTGCTTCCATCGAGCCTACACTAAGCTTAAGGACTCGGACCTCCATAATGATGTGGCGGCTCTCCTGGTCTATTATGCGATGCTAGACAACCTCACGTCGGCCTTGGTGAAAAGGATGCGCCCACCGCTCATTACCCTGATGACCACCTATGTGGAGACCATCGTTGTCAGTGCAGACTTGGGACAAAATATCTCTCGCCTGCTACCTTCTTTGGGGCCGGTAGCCCACCTAATGCAGATTCAGGGCCTTAATTAGGAATTTGCTCACCAAACCCCCTTATGAACCAAGTACCTCAATTGCCTATGGTACCACATCTAGGGCAGCCATTGAATTATGCGCTTCTCACGCCTTCCTATTTGCAGCCTCAGTAGCAGTATAACTATTCTCAGGCTGCTCCACAACAGCAAGTGTATCCCCAGTAGCCCCAGGCACCATTGTACCTATCGGGATCAGAGTTTCCTCTAGCCTATCAAAATCAGCTGGCAGCCCTACCTGCTTTTCTCCAAAATCTGGCGCCATCACCTGAAAATGGGGCTAAGAAAGATAAGTTAGAGGAGCTGACTGAGATGATCAAGAAGATGTCCACAAAAATGATGCACCTAAAGAACCAGAATAACTAGTTGCAGGCCTCCCAGCGCAATTTCCAAGCCAATCTCAACAGGGACAACCAAGACAATAGGGACAGTAGGGATAATCGAGAAGCAGGCACTTCCTCCAGGAAGAATTATGATAGGGGTAGAACGCCAATCAAAATGCAGAAAGGAGACCCTCTTAGAGGTAGAATCACACATGGAACACTAGGCCCAACAATGGTGGTGTCCCTACGCCTTTTGATCAACTGGCAAGCAACGAAAAAATGACCAGCGGTGTATACCTTGCTGAGGTAGCCTTATCCGGATGGTGTCAAATTCACAAAACTAGCAGACATTCCAAGTTGGATTTTCTTGAGTTCAGAACAGCTACTAAAATCTTCTAGGTGGAGGTGCAGAATGTAGTAGACAATGCTGGCTACAAGGACATCATCCCATCTGAGCCATATGATTCCTCCTGTCTCGTGGTTAATCAAGCGCTGTTCCCGCGAGGTGACTGCAATGAGCCCGAAGTCGAGCCTGCTCCTATTGAGGATGAAGAAGCACAAGAGGTAAGTAATGAACAAAATTTGGCTTAGCTCTTTGATTCAGTAGATAATGGTCTGATAGATGAAAAAGAGTCATTTGTAGATAAGGTCTACATGTTCCACGGTCGACTCCCTACTTCCTTAGGAATAGACAGGCAGGCAGACCCTTCACAAATTCTACCCCACCAAACAATTTCACCACTCTGCCTGATCCAAATGCTAGTAATAACCCTGGGCTTCCTCATATACCCACCCAATACCTCAACAAGAACGAATTTCAAAACCAGTCACAAAATCAGCCTCAAGGCCAACCTCAAAATCTATCTGGACAAACGAACACCCAACCTCCTAGTTCTACCATAGGCCAATCTTTTAGTTTGGAAATTAAACAAATGGGTGAATATGTGGCAGAAGAGTTCAAGAAGGTAAAAATCAGCTTATCAGCCTTTGAATTACTCAAAGTCCCTGCTGTGAAGCATTCCTTCTTTAGGGTTCTTAATGAGACGCCATCTTCTAATACAACACAAGAAACACCAGCTAAGAGAGTTACCTTTGAAGAACCTAGGAAAGAACCAGAGACATAGGATAATGCCAGGAAAAGGAAGGATGTCCCCATGAATCAATTAGCAAGTAAATAAATTGAAAGGGAGCTAGAAAGAGCTAATAGGCAGCTTTCCAAGGACTAGCTATTTAGGAAAACCAGGGATATGGACAATGATAAGAACAAAGGTTTAGATAGCTCACATGGACATGCCTATGGGCATCTTCCAGAGGAGACCGGAAACTCCCCCTTTCCTAACCACCATTAGGGTCTTTGGGAAGAACCTATATAACTGCCCACTCAATTCAGGAGTATCTGCCAATGTCATACCCTTGGCTATTTGCAAGGCTCTTGGCATCACCCCCATGCCTTCAAAGAGGAAGGTGACTTAGCTGGACAAAATAGAGATCAACATCGTGGGTGAAATAAACTGTATCTCGATGTAGATTGCTATAGACCCGTGGATACAACAGGTCATTGATATTCAAGTGGCTAACATTCCTGATGCATATGGAATCATCTTGGGAAGGGAATTCACCGAGGTGTTGAATGGATACATCGCCATAGACATTTTTCACATGTGGTTACCATGGAAGGGGCTACCAAATCATATCTGTATCGACCGTGAACCCCGTATGAAGTACATGATCACTGAGTACAATAATCTCAGTGAGGTGCTATTCACCGAGACTGACCTGGGGAATTACCACCCTTTCACCCACCAAAATGAGTTTGAGTTTCTGGAAGAGTGTGTGGACAAAGTGTTACTGGTATTGTGTAGTCCTTCGACCGGTTATGCATGAATGCCTCGGGACACAGAAATGTTGATAGAAGCTGATGATGAGCCTGATAAGGGTGACGATTTGGGACTACTCAGTGGTTTCCAAGAATTCATGAAGAAGTGCACAAGGGATCAGCTCATCCTAGGGGCCCGAATGAATTTATAAGATCTCTTGTTGCCGAACTGGAGCAGGGTTCACAATGCTGCACACTCCGAGTTTGATTGTTGCTTGTGTCAAGTAGTAGTTGCACATGTTATAAAAATAGCTACTCCTCAGATGGAAATGCCAAAGGAAGTGCCAGTAGAACCACCTGTTGATCAATACATTGAACTAGATAATTCCCCTAAGATCACAGGGCTAGCCTCCTAGCTAAAAGAGAATAGAAGCTGAATCGGGCCCAAAAATAAGGAACCCTCCCCGTGCTGGATGCTCTGATTTGATGGATCAAAGTCCAAGCAAGGAGTTGGAGCTGGATTTAAACTCATCAGTCCAATAGGTAAGACATTTCTCGCTACCCACCGATTGCAGTTCTATTGCACCAACAACGTAGCGGAATACGAGGCCTTAGTCCTTGGCCTTCTCATGGCCCTAAAGAAAAATGTAAAAGTGTTATAAATTTTTGGGGATTCCGAGCTTGTGGTCAAACAAGTCAAGAAGTTGTATTCCTGTCATGACCAAAGACTTACAAATTATAGGCATAGAGTTTGGGATCTCTTAGAGGGCTTAAATGCATTTAATATACAATTGATCCCTCGTGCTCAGAATCGCACAGCTGATGCCTTGGCTCAAGCAGCCAGCACTCTACAACCGCTCTCTCTGTCTGGGCCTAAGAAATTCACTGTTGAGCTAACATCCATGCCATCGGTCCCAGATAATGTTACCCACTTGCAAGTCTTCAATGATGACAAGCATATCCTTCAATTCATCACAAGTTTCGATGTCTTCGCAGCTCAAATAATTGATGAAGTTGATCCACAGGAAGCCGAATTGGACATAGAGGGGGTTATTAACCTCAAAACCAACACAATCCCCAGAGGCATGGTTCAGTTGGAACGCATATTCGACTTGGACCAGATCAGAGATCAGGATCAGTAAACAAAAAAGGAGGCCATAAGCAACTAGTGCAATGCTCACAACTTTGGGATAACCGAGGAGATCGAGAATGTTTTTATTGGCAAAGTGTGCACACCAGAGGAAAAGAAGGGAATCACACATGCATTGCAGAGGTACCATGATGTGGTGGCATGGAGCTATGAAGATTTAAAAATATATGACACCTCTATCATTACACACACCATCCCCCTTAAGATGGAAATTAGGCCATTCCGCCAGTGGCAACACCCCATCATTGCCTTATTGGAACCTATCATTTACAAAGAGGTGCAAAAGTTGCTCTCAGCAAGAATCATTTTTCTAGTTAGGCACTCAACATGGGTGGCCAATTTGGTCCCGGCTAGGGAAAATAATGGAGATATTAAATTGTGTGTATATTTTCGCAATCTGAACCGCGCCTCAGAGAAAGACAACTATCCAGTACCTTCATTGGATGAGGTGCTATAGATCGTCAATGACTCCCAGATGATGTCTTTTCTGGATGGGTACTCCAGGTATAACCAGGTAATGATGCAGTATGAGGATTGTCACAAGACGGTGTTCACCACTAAATGGGGAACGTTCACATATAGGAGAATGCCTTTTGGGCTCATCAACGTTGGCGCCACATTCCAATGCGCCATGGATATCGCCTTCAAGGACCTAATTGGCAAGTGCATAATCATCTACATGGATGATTTAACTATGTTTTCTAAAAGGCGAGGTGATCATGTCTCTAATTTATGCAAAGTATTTCAAAGATGCAAGGAATTTGTGGTTTCCTTTATCCCCAAGAAGTGCATTTTCGGAGTGACTGAAGGCATATTGCTTGGACATATCATCTCAGAATAGGGAATTTCCATAGACCCTAAACGTATTGAGTCCCTACTCAAAATCCCGCCCCCAGGCAACAAAAAAGAAATAAAATCTTTCTTTGGAAAGATCAACTTTGTCTAAAAATTCATCACAGATTTTGTGGAAATTGTTAAACCTCTCAATGTCATGCACAAGCAAGACGCCAAAATTGAATGGATACCCGATGCCAAACAATGTTTTGAAGAAATCAAACGGGCTATCGCTGAGGCGCCTATGTTGGTTAGCCCAGATTATCTGAAGCCTTTCTACATTTACTCATTTGCTTCAGAGCATTTTTGTGCTAGCATGCTAACCTAGAAGGACAATGAAGGGAATGAGCATCCGACCACCTTTATGAGTGCCCCCCTCAAGGATGCTGAATTGCAGTATCACAACATTGAAAAGTAGGCATATGATCTCATCAGAGGGGTGAAGAAATTTAGACACTATATCCTACGCAATAAGGTGTTTGCCATCGTCCTTGACCCAGCAGTAAAAACATTGCTCATGCAGAATGAATTGGAAAAACGAAGGGCTAAATGGGTCACCCTACTCCAAGAGTATGACATGGAGATCAAACAGATGAAACTGGTGAGAGGATAGGCACTGACCCACACAATTGTTGAAACAGTAGCAGAAGCTAGACCTGAACTCACTGTGCAGTAGTACTAGCTTGAGGATGTCTCCCCTGGAGAGTGGTCCCAAAATGTCATCTACTATTTACTGAACCATCAGTGTCCACCACACCTGTAAGGAGTCCAAAAGTAGGCCCTGAGATTGAAAAGCAATAGCTACATGTTGCAGGGTTTCATTCTATACAAGAAGAATCATGAAGGCATTTATTTGAGATGCTTTGGCAAGGAAGAAGCAGATCGAGTCTTGAAAGAGTTTCACAACAAATTTGGCATGGGCCATGGTTCTGGTTCTTCCACGGCACATCAGATATTAAGAGCAGGGTATTATTGGCCAACTATTTTCAAGGACACCCATTTCCATGTTCGTTCATGTCACACATGCCAGACTGCTACCACCAGGGAGAAGAATGTTGCTGTCCCACTACAGCCTATGCTGGAGGTAAGGTTGTTTGCTCAATGGGGTCTCAACTTCATCGGTCTGGTAAGCCCTCCATCATCTGCGGGATATAGGTACATTCTTACCGCTACTGATTACTGTACTAGGTGGATGGAAGCAGTAGTATGTAAGCAATGCACAACTAAAGTAGTTACTAATTTCCTAGAAAGTTTCATTTTAAATCGCTTTGGTTATCCGTATGCTTTGGTATGTGATAATGGACCTACATTTGCTTCATTAAATTTTTTTAGTTGGGAATTTAACTATGGGATTGCCCTTAAATTCTCATCTAATTACTACCCCCAGGGCAATGGCCTTGTTGAGTCCACAAATAAAAACCTAATTACTGTGATCAAGAAGCTGCTAGATAGGAATCCCAAGGACTGGCATACCCAGCTCCATTTCGCCCTTTGGGCTGATCGCACTAGCCACAAGGCTACCCTTGGCGATTCCTTATTCCACCTTCTTTATGGCCTAGAACCTATATTCCCCATCCATTTAAAGATTCCTACTTTCCAATTCATCAATGATTTTTATGAGGGAGGAGATTGTAGGGAAGCTCAGTTAGCTGAGCTCTTGCACTTAGAGGAAGTCCGAAACTGTGCAATACAAATTTTTTTAAAACATCAGGGCATAGTTAAAAGATGGTTCGACTGCTGAGCCAAGATCAAGGCCTTTAGGATTGCAAATTTGGTCCTGTATTGGGACAAGGCCCATGAAAATAAAGGGGGACACAACAAATTCGACAAGCTCTAGCTTGGCCCCTTTCAAATAGCTAAAATTTTGGGAGATAATGCCTTCTGCCTAAAGACCTTAACTGATGAGAACGTCTCGTTGCCAGTCAACGGGCTGTACCTGAAGCATTACTTCTAGGTTGGAGCTCGTTCAAGCTCATCATTGTAAATAACTTGTACATAGGTTAGGGTAGTTTGCTTTCTGGCTTGCTTGCATTCTATTTGTGTCACTCTTTTTTTTTCTCCCTCCTGGTAGTTTTGTTTTGAAAGTTGTTCCCTGCTCCTTTATGGTGGTCATCCTTGCTCAACCAATGGTTCACTTTGCTTGTCCTTGCACACACGCCCTATTCGGAATAGGGACCCTCTTTTTTTCGCCTTGTCAGGTCATTTTTGTCGCCACCTCATTTTGTGTGCCTCCTTTTTCTTGATGTCTTGGATGGTCGATGTTGCTTCAAAGTCCCATCATAAATTGACCGTGCCTCCCCTTTTTAGTTTTGCTGCATTCTGGAGCCTCGTGGAATCCCTCTGGCAGTTTTCCCCTGCCAACTGCTTTGGGTCCTTTTGGGCCTAGCCGTTCGGGATTCCCTCCCTCAGTTTTCGTGTTGGAATTATCGTTCTCGGTGGTGTCTGTCGGGCATCCTTCTAGGCCTCGAGGTTTGAACCCCTTCCTGTTGTCTGTTAAAACTTGTTGAAATTTTTGGAGCGGCATCCGGCCCTCCAGGCCCCAGACCCTAGGGGTCTGCTTCTGGGGTTCTATTTAGGTTCTGCCTCTCGCGGCTGCGAACCTCCCGTGACGTCCTACTCCTCGAGCCCCACTAGCCTTTTCGCCGCCTGAAGTCTTTGAAGTTCTCTGAAGGCTTCCCATCCTCCGGGCCCTGAACCGCTTCTCGCCACTGCCGATCAACCAACGTGAAACCTTGAAGTGGCCATTGTCTTGTGCCTCCCCGGCCGCCGGGCCTCGACGTTCCTGCCATCGTCGCTGACCTATTCAAATCCACCAAATTTTTTCCAACTGTACCTACATTTAATGCACTCATTCATGGCGGTTGGGGGTATAAAATTCCCAATCCGACTGGTCATTTTCATCAAACAAGATTGGAGAAAATTAGACAACCTACCATTTGGATCCCACCATCTTCGACATCATCACGATCACTGCCCTCAGCGTCATTCCGTCAACCATCGAAGGATCCCACATCTCCCCACTCCACGTGTTCGAGGAAGGCCATCCATTTTCCCTCTCGAGCATCATTTTCATGATTTTGAAGGATTTAAATAAATGAACAATTGATAAGAAAGCATAAAATGGTAGAACACCAAATTGCGCTCATAACCCACATGCTAGAAAATTGAGCAAACCTCCTAGAAACCCTCCTCGCTGATTCACAGTTTCTCCTTGCCACGGCTGTTCTTCGCGTAGGGAAAATATCTGCCTCGGGCCCGAGACCCATCTTTTCTGTCCTTTAAATAAACTTTGAACACCTACTGACGGTGATGCCACTCTTCGGGCCCATGTCCTAAGACTTCTCCGTTCGGAGTTCTACCTACATTCCGCCATTTGAAACTGCAAAATCCTCCTTGCCTCCTGGCTGCCAAATCTTGACCAACCCCTTGCAGATGAACTTTGAAACTCAGCATGCGTCCTTTGGTCCTCTTGGGCCCAGGACCTCGGGGGTCCGTCTCTGGGATTCCCCGAGTGTTTTTCCGCCGTCCACGGCAAACGTCGCATGACTTCCCACCCTGCAGACTCCGCCTCCCTGCTCACTGTTGGCCTTGTGATATAACTTAAGCCATCCTTTTGGTCCTCGGGTTCCGGTATCTGGGTTTCCTTGCTCCAGTTTTTTCTGTCTCGCATAGGGGAGTCTTTCGACAAACTCATTGATGTCGTCTAACCTTCTGACCCCGACCTTTGCCTCGTCGTTGTCTTGTGTTTTCGCGTTCACATCCGTCACGCCTCCCGGGCCCTGGTGCCCAGACTTCCATTCTCAAAAGTCTGCCGCTCTCCCGCCATTGGGGAAATTTCACCCCATCCTTCCGATCTCCGAGCCCTGAAGCACTCTTCACCGTGGGATCTCGACGAAACTCTTCGCGCCTGTTTGCTCACCAGGCCCCGTGCCCCAGGACTCCTCTCGACCGTCGCCGTTGCTAAACAAAAAACCTCACTCGGCATCCCCTCCTCCGGGCTTGGCCCTACTGATTGCTGCCATTGAATTCAAGACAAACTCATCCTGTCGGGCTCTTGTCTTCAGACTTCCTCTCCCAGACTTCGTTCTGGCATTGGCCTTCCCAAACAGTGAAGTTTAAGTTCCTTCTCGGTGTCACCGGCCCGAACCCTTGAGAATGAAATGACTTAACATCGGCCACCTTTTGACCCACCAGGCCTCAGACCATGAACTTCCGTCCTCAGATTTCCATCAGCTATCTGCCTCTAAACTGCTATCTCCCGACAGCTTTCTAGCTTGATACCTCTGAGCCCCCTTAAATCGATCCAAACGAACCCAAATCTGAGATCTAACTTTGACCCACGTCCTGAATTTTGGTCCTCTTCATCATGAACTTCTTAACATATTAAAATTTGACCAAAGAAAGTCTCTGGGAGCTTTCCATTGCTTTTTCCCTTCCAGATAGCATTCCTGCTAGAGAAGTTTTGCCCTCCGGGCCCAGATTGTCCAAATGCGCTAAATCAAAGATCAAAACATCTAGATATAAAAGTTCATGATATGCTTGATTGATTATTTGAAATAGATATTGTTTGCAAGATATGGACTAACATGAATTCTTTTTTGACCCATTGTGCTAATATTTTCCTTGCTTGCAGAATATATGGAATCAGGTGCAAGAACTTCAGGGGCATTCGTCAAGGGGACAAGGGGAAGAAGTTAGGAAGGACCCCTCGAGGGAAAGAAGACAAGCATCAGATGAAGTGCCACTTCCAGTGTGAGCCACTCCACTCGAAGGTCACAACGGATTAGAAGGAAATCACCAACACTAACATTAGCCAAGTGGATATAGATGAATTCATGTAGAGGGTCAGGGTCAACCCAACAACAAAGAACACCAGATTGATAAGGTAGAGTGGGATAGCTAAGGCTGCCAGTTTCTCTCCATCCCTCATGGCACTTGAATTGGTCATGACTTGCTGAGAGGCGTATCAGACAGATAACTGAACAACTGTTGATAAGGAGGGAAACATCCTTGCTGACATGTCGCCAGAAGGGATCACCAAGACCTTTCATATTCCCACATTCCAATAGATGGAAGCCCCCACATTAGAAGAGTGACAGGTGGCATGGGATGATAATCTGACAGGATGCAAGAAATCTATAAATCTGCATTGGCTCAAAGAAAGACGGGGCAACGCTGCGAAGCTTCCTCAGGAGCTCTTCCATAGCGATTTCCATGAGGATTACCACAACCTAGTAACCATGTTGAGCAAAGTTATGGGTCTTCCAATGGCCGCCTACTTCTAGGAATGGATGGCCTATTTCATTGAACAGATCCTACATGAAAATGAGGACGTCACGACAAAGGTTTCATTATATTGGGGAGGAATCATAAGCAACCGCTTCCATGAGCAGTTTGTCAACGTGAAAGAGAGCTCTAAATTCTACATGAACTCCTACCTTGTGTACTCCTTGGCATATCAAAGGCAGTACAACGGGTTGTTTGTAGCACCCGATCAGGGGTAGAAGCAAGGACTTAAACCATTGGAAAAATATTCGTAGCTCCAATACCGCAATTTCAAAAGGGACTACTATAGAGTGAACGATGCCTTCATTGGCCATATCATTAGATTGATCATCGGAGACTTCAAGAGGAGGGTCTCCCAGAATGCCAAAGTGCTTCTAAAGCAATATGTTTTTCTTTTCATCCAGTACCCAAAGTTTACATACATTTAGGCCTAGGGCTTCACCAAAAGGCCGAATAGATTGTCTCGGTACCCCAAAAACAGGATCATCCTCCTGGAGCTTTCTCGGCAACTCCAACACTTGTAGGCTATCTTCAGCAACAAGCACATAGTAGGGATCTCCTATCCCATGCCCCTCTGCCAGGGCATGTACCGATTATAGATGTCATAATGTGTTGGTAACTCCAAGAAGGAGCTGAAGGAGTACCATTTCAACTAACACACCGCTCACCCACGGATGGATCCACATGGCCATGTCAGGAAGGCACTGGAGCTATCCTATGCCCATCAATATCACATTGAGGATTTCTGTGCTAACTACTAGGATGACAAAGAAGTGCACACAAGGCACTATATGCACATGATGTGCTATTCCTGAGAAGGGTGCAGCCATTTCTGGTGCCAAACCAAGTCGAGGAAGACGAGTCCACAATCATGCATCTGAGGTACCCTGCGGTTGTCAATCTACCAATACACTCAATTGACTAGGATGAATAGGAGGTCGATGACCTGGACACCATAACCCAACCGATCTTAACTAGTACCAAGGAGTGGATCGATGGGCAAGTGGCTCATCTAAAGCAGCAGGGAGTGGTCTTGACCTATGAGGGGCTCAAAAGTGAATTGAGTGCCACGGAGGATGTTGCTGCCACCAGGTCAACTGGTGGGACCTCCAAGTCTCCTCTCGTCACCAAGTCCCAGAAAAAAAAAGGAATAGAGACCGCGCAGTCTCCAGACCCCAAGGCCCCTGCAAAGAAAGAAACGGGAGGCTCATCCCCCAAAAGGCTTAAATAGGAAAAAGGTGCAGAAGAATTGCGACCTCCCTTGGCTCTCCCTGCCCCTCCTATTGCATCACCCACCTCCCTGGCTATGGTCGCCACTTCCCCTCTAGCAGTGGACATTTCTATCAATCTTGCCCCTTCACCTCCAGCCGAATCGGTAATAATCATTGACTCCTCTTTCGGTGTGACTACTCCCCCTTCCTCTGCTGCCATGTCGCCAATCACATAACTCCCTCTAGCAACCATAACATCACCTATTCTCATTGCCACTATGCCCAAGACTCTTACATGACATATGCAAAACCTTCCACCTGAGCTCTCCTAGATCTTGATGGTTCCAACTCTCCAAGCAGCACTCGCCCAAGTCCTTGCAACGGCTCAACCATCACAACCACCGACAGGGTCACCAGCTATAGAATCCACGATGCTAATCTCGAAGGAGTTGGAGGAATGAGAACAAGAGGCCTCCAAGTCTGTCGAGGAGGAGGCTGATGAGTATCATGAGCACCCTGGGTATGAACACTGAACTATCGACAATGTGGTTTATGAGGAGAAGGAGACATGATCTTCTGAGAGTGGGGACGAGGAGGGTGGCTCGGGTGCTAAGGAAATCATTTAGACCTTTGATGATGACCTTGAGGAAGAAATGGCACAACAATTGAAGAACGTTGGGATAGAGGCAGAAGGATTGCCACATGATGAAGAAGGGCAGCCACCAGAAGAGCAACAGATAAAGGATTTGATCGAAGCTAAGACCCATGCTATCAAAAGCCCCGAGGCTAAGGGTACTAAGGAGAAGGAAGAAGAAGAAACAACAAAAGAAGGAAGTCCCTACCAACAACCACCCACTAGCCTACCTGTTAAGTGCCTCGTGTTCATTCATGACTCTGATGAAGAGGAGGAGGATGCTACCAAAGAGAAAGGAGAATCCCAAAAGGGAAAGGAAGCAGAGGTCTTGCCTTTGACTGAGAGGGACGAGAGTGACCATGATTTTCCCAAAGGGAAGTCTATTGTGCCCGAGTTGTTAGAGAAGTAGTTTGAAAGAAAGACCCCAGTGCTGAAGGACCCGAGGGTGAGGTTGGAGGCCATCTTGGCTCGAGCCCAAATCACAACGGCGAAGGAGAAAAAGCCCAAGGTCTGATCCAAAATAACCATGGATGTTTATGGCTCCCGAGCGGCACAAATTGCAATGCCCACCATGGGCCAAGCTGGGGTAAGCTATAACATCTCTACCATTGACTTGGGAACTGCAACCAAAGAGTAGAAGGTTGAGCACCTTGAGGAGTCAGTGGCCATAGTGGTGTACCTGATAAAGCAGGATAAAATCTCCAAGGATGAGCTCAAGGCACAGGTTGCAGCATTAACGGATTATATACAGCAATGGTCCTTAGTGGATGACCTGCCCACCACCTCCATGGTCGCACCTCAGCTGCTCTCGAAAGAGTAGATCGGCAAAATGGAAGGAAGAAAGAACTTGGAGAAAACCACCTAGGACTGGTTCTGACAAGTCTCATACGTTAGAAACATGGGAATCAGCAAGGCTGTGTGGACAGCCAACAAGTTCTTGGACTTGATGCAATCTCTGGAGAGCACAAAGAAACTCTGCACCAATTTCTCCACAACTTATGACTCCACCTTCCCGAGGATCAAAACTATCATTTAATTGCCTGAAGCCATGTGGGAGAAGAAGCTCACATTTAAGAAAGAAGATCACTGGCTGATGGATATATGGCGCCAAGACTTTGACAACTACAAGGAGAGGTTGGAGAAAATCTTGAGCAAGGTGGATCCTGACATCGAGTGGATCAAACAAATCCAGGTAGAATACACCCGATACCTTAAGCTGATGACGGGCTATGATATGCCCATGGTGCAAATGGATCCAGAAAAGATCAAACCCTACTTCCAGGAAAAGATGAAGGATGGGATGGCTGGAGATATCACAATGGAATTCCTGAGTTTTACTGCCCGCTCCTTCGACCAATCAGAACTGTTCAGAGACCAAGGCTCAAAATATGATGAAGATTGGAAAAGGTTGGAAGAAAATGCAAATGAGTGGAGCTACCAGGCGCTGCGATGCGAAGTCATTGAAATAGACAAACTCCAGGAGGACATCCTCAAATACATAGAACACTCAGCTTCCAGGGAGCAGGAGGACAACCCAGCCAAAGATGAAGAGCTTTATGAAGAGTAGCTACAACAAAAAAATAGCAATTTTCTAAAAGACAAAAGAGCTACTATGCCATCAGCTAGAAGATGAAATAGGGTAAAAACAAAAATGTAATTTTAAATTGTGATCTATTTGTGGGTAGGTGAAACCCTATTTTGTAATGAATCTTGACCACACAATGAGAATTAGTCTTGGCCATTCATTTATCTTTTTGAAAACTATAAATAGGGCACTCTTATCATTTGCAAAAAGAGAGTTGAGTTGTTGTAAAGACATGCTGCAGAAATTTATAAGGAAAAGGCATTGACTTGGTGTATTTTTTTGGTTTCTCCCATGTTGTTTGATTCAATCTCCAATGTTAGATGTTTCACTTAGATTTTATTGCTATTTAGTAGACTGTCTTATTTCTTTGGATAGATCTTAGAAGTGTTGTTGGGTGATTATGAAATTTCTTGCCATGTTGATGATTTCTTTGTCCATACTTTTTGCTATTTGCTAATGGTAGATAGCTATGCAAAATTAGCCTGGACTTGATTTCAAAGCTGCTCCAAACATTTATCTTTGATTCATGCATGTATGTGGTGGATGAAGGATAAAATATCTGTAGACCTTAGAAGATAGCACAATTTCCATGATACTATGAAATCCCTGGTTAAGTGGGATATTGTTTTGAGAAATTATCCATTGCAGAAACTCCATTGTCACTATTCATAGCTAGTTGCAGACTTAGGAACTTTTCCTCTCCTTCACCCTTTTTTTTTTTAGTAACTGACCTATGCTAAGGTTCATTGCACATTGTAAAGAAAAATCCAACAATAAAATGGAGTCCAAGATTGTTGTTTGAACCTACATCCAACACATGATAGCTTTCCATCCTATGAACTCCATTTCAAGATTCAACTTCCATGCTTTACATCCACGCTTTGTATTTCTTGTGTAAGACCACCTTGTGATTCTAGCAAATCACATCAAACTACTGAGGTATCTAAGAACTGTCATGATCTGACACCCAAGAGACCTTGGGATATTTTTCTACAATCCAATTGTGGAAGATTGTCTTTTAAGAGAGGTAGTGCACCTACGCACTGCTTGTGTTGAGAAGTGCATAAAAACACCATCAACAGTGATGATCGGATGGAGCTCTTGAGCTGGAGCATGGATGAGATCCCCATGCTGCTAATATTATAAACGCCTTTTAGCATGATCATGTGCTTCTCTTTCCATCGTGGGTCAATAATACCCCAGCCTCAGCAGTTTCTTAGCAATGGTCATTCCACTCGAGTGTGAGCCATAAATACCGTTATGAACCTCAGTTAGAGTGGTTAATTCCTCCTTAGCATTTAGACAGTGCAGTAAGGTACCTTCTATGCTTCTACGGTATAAGGTATCTCCTAGGATGAAAAATCTAGATGCCTTTTTAATAAAGGTTCATTTTAGGCTCGATGGTAGGTCAGCGGGTATGACTCCTATTCGAAGATAAATGTAGATGTCATGATACCAAGGATCACTAGGACCAACAATTTCACACACATATTTTGATTTCGGTACCTCGAATGTGGAAACGAGAAGCTGCTCGATCAGAAATTCATATTTCGACACGTTGTGAGGGATGTCTACTAGAGACCCAATTGTAGCCATGGCATCAGCAGCTCTGTTATTGGTTCTTGGAATCTTCTCAAATGTTATGTCAATGAAGGATTCCTTGAGAGTCTCCACCAATTTCTTGTATGGAGTTAGCTTGTCATCCTTAGTCTGATATTCATCATTGACTTGATTTATGATCAACTGAGAGTCTCCATAGACTTTGAGGGCTATGATATTCCATTGCACTGCTATCCTGAGACCTATAGTCAAAGCCTCGTATTCCGCTATGTTGTTCATGCAAGGGAATGATAGTTTGTATGACTGTGGTATGCAATCCCCTTGGGGGGTGATGAAGAAGATACCGGCTCCTAATCTGTGCTATGTGTATGAGCCGTTGAAGTATAATTTCCAGTCATCGACTACATTGAGGTTAAAGATGGATTTGTCTGGAAATTCAAATACAAGAGGATTCTCATAATATATGGGTGCTTCTGCTAGTTGATCTACAATAACTTGACCTTTAATGGCTTTTCTTTCCACATACTCAATGTCATACTTTGACAGTATCATCACCCATTTTTCCATTCTGCCCATGAGCATTGCCTTGGATAAGAGATACTTGAGGGGATTAATTTTCACAATGAGCTTTATCTTGTGTGCCAACATGTAGTGTCTGAATTTTTGGGATGCAAACACTACTACGAGGCAATATTTCTCAATGAAAGAGTAATTTAGCTCGTGGCCAACCATTGTCCTACTGATATAGTAGATAGCCCTCTCTATTCTGTTTTCATCATGCTAGGCTAGGAGAGCTCCAAGGGCTACTGCTATTGATGACACATATAGGATCAATGGCTTCTTTGGGATAGGCAGCATTAAGACTGGTGGTGTTAGTAGATATTCCTTTATTTTGTTGAATTCCTCTTTGCACTTGGTATCGCATTTGTACACTACTCCCTTGTGGAGTAGGTGAGAGTATGGGTTCTTCTTATCTGCCAGTTGTGCTATGAACCGTCGGATTGATTGAAGTCAGCCCTAGAGGCCCCTTAGTTGTTTTAATGTCTTTGGTGCTTCCATCTCAAGGATTGCTTTTACTTTTGTCAGATCCACCTCGATACCCCTCATGGAAACTATGTATCCTAGCAGTTTACCTGATTGTATGCTGAAGATGCACTTCTTGGGATTTAGTCTGACTTTGTATTCCTCCAATCTGTCAAAGATAGCACTTAAGGTTGCTATATGATCTTTTCTTTTTCTTGATTTGGCTAGGATGTTGTTGACATAGTCTTCAATTGTCTTGTGAATCATGTCATGGAAGATCAATGTCATGGCCCTTTGATATGTTGCTCCTATGTTCTTTAGGCTGAATGGCATCATGTTCCAGTAGTAGGTCCCCCATGGACAAGTAAAAGTTGTCTTGTGTTGATCTTCTTTTTCTATCATAATCTGGTTGTATCCTGAAAATTCATCCATCAATGATAGCATCTCGTGCCCTACTGTCATGTCCACTATCATATCGATATTGGGAAGTGGAAAGTCATCCTTAGGACATGCTTTGCTCAAATATTTAAAATCTATATAAATTCTGATAGCTCCATCAGGTTTTGAAATAGGTATCAAGTTCGATACCCATTCTAGATAATCAATTGGTTGGATGAATCCAGCAACTAATAGCTTTTTGAGCTCCATTTTGACTAACAAAGCAATTTGAGGATGCATTTTTCAAAGCTTTTGTCTAATAGGTTTTGCATTTGGATACACTCCTAGGTGGTGGACCATAGTATTTGGATCAAGTCCTAGCATATCAGCATAACTCCATGCAAAGTTTATTTGTCTTTCCCTTAGGAAAGCTGCTATGAGTTCTTGCTCTTCTGATAATAGTGATTCTGCATAAAATGTGATATGCAGGGTGTCCTCTGTTCCTAAGTTGACTGGGTTGCATTTTTTGGCCAAGACTACTGCCTTCTCTTGATGAATAGCTCTTAGGGGAAGATTGAATCCTTCATCCTCAAGTGCCTCAGAGAGGTTTTCACTATTGGATACATCCTTTATTTTTACTATTTTGTTGTCAGAGAGTGCCACAGTGTGGTTTTCACTCAAGGACTTTGATATGATTCTTAGTTTCTCACTTTTGCAACTGAAGGATTCAATTGTTTCCCCGTAATAGGCGTGTGTGTCCAAATCCATTATGAATCCTGCCTTGTGATCTCCATCTGGAATGTTATCCCTCAACCCCATGAATTCTGAGAGTGCCTCATCATTTTTGAATGTATCGAGAACTGGTGGTCCTCGTTGGTCATATTCAATTAGTTGAGGGTAGACTAAGTGGATCAAATGATTTTTCCTATCTGGTTCAAAGGATATGGTACTAATCATACACAGACTGGTATCTTTGAATAACGTAGGGAGATTTGATATGATATCTTCGTCATTGCTACTAATATAGGGCTCAGTGATAAAGTTATGCATGTATGTCACTATGGGTATTAGGGAGTGCACTTGTACTAGGATTGGCTAAGGAGAAACATTAGTGGCTCTAACCAGAGGATTTCGGCCATGTATGGTTATTCTTGGAGGGGTACATCCAAGACCAAGATTTTTTATAGGTCTCATCTAAGACATGATTGGTATTAAGAGCCCATTGTCATTTTGCCCCAATCTTTGGTTTTGGTCATATCCCATCACAAGCATCATGTGTAGGCCTTTGCTTCTTTCATCCATTGGTAATTCAGGTGTCGGTCTTTCATCTCGGTGTAAAATGTGAAATGGATCTGCTTCAATAACCTCTTGGCCAAGGTCTCCCCAGCTTGTGAATTCAGGATAATCCTTAGGATATGTTTGTGATGTGGAAGCTTGATTTTCTTGTGGGCGTCCTCATGATCTAGGAGATTGTGGTAACTCTCCTATCAAAAAATCATTGTTAGGGAGCCTATAACTTCCACAACCATCCGCCTGGATGATGAGCTTGATATCGGATATGGTGGGAATGGCGGGTGTCTCTGTCCTAGAAGTGGACGCGAGAGTGGCAAGATCGATGTATGATGTGGATGGGCCCTCATCATTTTTTGGCACTTGGGGGATTTTGTAATATTTGGCTTCAAGGTTCTTGTAGTATGAAAACAGCTCAAGATCTCCATGGACAGTAACCTCTTATCCATTATGTGTAAATTTTACACATTGATGGAAGGTTGATGCTATGACTTTCATTACATGGATCCATCGGCGTCCCAGGAGAATGTTGTATGGTAAGTCAAGATCCAGGACTTGACAGGTGGTTTCCATAAGCATTGGCCCTACTTGAATAGGGAGTTTAATCGTTCCCTGAGAAACTCTTTCTTTTTCATCATATGCTCTGATTGTGATGCCTTTACCTTTGTCAATGGTATCCTCTGATATTTTCAATTGTTTGATTAGGCTGAGAGAGCAGATGTTCAAACTTGCACCCCCATCCACCAGGACCCTTTTGATTTTTCTCTTGTTTACAATGACCTCCAAGTGAAGTGCACGATTGTGAGATGGTTGGGTGGGAAAATCTTGGTCAGAAAATGTAAGGAGATTAGGTGTTATGATGTTTCCGACCATAGCTTGGAATTGTTCCACATCGAGGTCTACGGGAACAGTGGATGAGGCTAATGCTTCCTCAAGGATATTTTTATGCGCTGATGATATTTTTAACAACTCCATGATGGAGATGTGTGCTGGAATTCTTTTGAGTTGGTCTACAAAATTGTAGCTATACGGAACGACTCTTGATGTAGGGATTCTATTTGGTTGGGATGATCCTGCAATGGTGACTTTTTCGCCTCTTGTGGTGACTCCACAGTCTTCGGCATGAGCGCCCTTGATGGTGATGACCATGCAGTCTTCATTTAGGGAGGCAACGATAGTTTTGTATACATGATTTACACTACCTTTTCCTTTATCCTTGTTATTCCCTTTGTTGCCATGATTCAGCATCGAATTCATGTAGATTTTAAGATCCTGATTCCCAGTAGGTGTTTCCACATTTATGATTCTTTTGTCGATGAGATCTTGGATGATGTTCTTGAGTCTCATACAATTGTTTATGGTGTGGCCTTTGATTTTTTTGAACTCACATAGTTGATTTTCATTGTACCAAGGAGGTTTGACATCAGGTTCTTGATAATTCTCAAATGTAGGAGCTTGGATGAGTTTTTCGTCGATTAGCTTTTTCATGATGTCCTCAAGTGGTTCCCCCAAAGTAGTATATTTTTGTTTGGGGTATGTTTTCCATTGAGGTGGTCCTCTTTGGTCATTAAGGTTATTGATTGTGGGATTATTATTAGGTTGATGCATTATGTGATGAGTGTTTTGATGTGGTGTTTGGATTTGTTGTGTAGGTGTGTTTTGACGTGAACCACTAATGACCACCTTGGCATCAATGATGCCATCATTAGTGATGTTCTTATTTCTCACCCATGTACGAGGTTTATCATTGTATTTAGATGATGGGCAGTTGTTTTGTGGTCCGTTATATGACGTTGATTCAGTGGGTTGAGTCACAAGGGCTCTTTCGATGCTGAGCGCCTTGGAGATCAATTGTTCATATGTAGTGATACCCTGAACTTTGAGATGGAATGATAGGCGACTTTCAAGGTTGGCTATGATTGTGTAGAATTGTTGTTCTTTTGGCATGGTCCATTTGCTCCGATTGGCCTTGGATCACCATCGTTGAAGGAATGAAGTGAAAGATTCATTCTTTCCTTGTTTCAGAGTGTATAGTTCTTTGAGACTAACATCCATTGCAATGTTACATGTATAATTCTTAATGAATGCATCTCTAATTTCTTCAAATGTCCTAATTCCTGAAGGTAAGTGAGAGAACCATTCTATAGCATTTCCTGCTAAGCTCCTAGGGAATAGCCACATCAGATAAGTATCATCATATGCGACCTCCATACAATGAACCTAGAATTCCCTGATGTGATCTTTAGGGTTTCCCATCCCTCAATACTTGTCAAATTTGGGGATTTCAAATCCCTTAGGGAATGGTTTCATGTCTAGGCTCCTATCAAATGGATAGGGACACAAGTTGCTTTGCATTTTGGTTGTCCACCCCGATTGAAGGTCAAGCACTTGTTGTGAGAGCAACCTAAGTTGTGTCGTCACATCATTTTGGGGATCAGGGGGTGGGATGAATGTGTTTTGAGGTGTTGAAATCGTGATTTGGATGGATGGGTTGGTTGGTGCATTGTTCAATGGTATCAATATGTTGTGGCGGGTGAAGTAGGCTTCTACTTGCTTTTGGATGAACAATGCTTGTTGTTGCTCTTGTTTTTGTTGTGCTAGGATTTTTGCTTGTTGCACTTGTTGTTGCTCCAACAACACTTGTTGTTGTGCTTGTTGCTGTGCTTGTTGTTGTTCTAACAATGCTTGTTGTTCTGCTTGTTGTTGTTCCCACAATGCTTATTGTTGGGTAGCCAATTCTGCTGCTTCTTGCTGCTCTTGGTATTACTTTAGGGCTTGCTGATATGCTTGCATTTGCGCTACTTGTGCAAGAAGTTGTGCTTGATCTTGTGCTTGTTGTGCTTGAGCTTGCACTTGTGCTTGCACTTGTGCCACTTGTTGTTGTAATAAAAGTTGTGCTTGAGCGACCCTTTGTGCTTGTAATGCTTGTGTGGCTTGGGTGGCTTTTTGTTGTTGTTGTTGCAATAAAGCTTGGGCTTGTTGAGCTTGTTGTGCTTGTAATGTGGCTTGTGCAGCTTTGGAAGCTTGCGCAGCTTGAGTGGCTTGTTACATGGCTTTTTGTTTCTGCAGTTGTTGGTATCCTCTTTGAAAAGTGGCTTGTAATGTTGCGTCAAATTGGTTTGATGTGGTGAAATTTGGTGGTGGTGGAGGTGGTGGTGGATTTGGAATGGTGGTAGATGATGATGTTGTGTTGATTATTTGGTTGGTGGATGGTGTTGTCGTGTTGATTGCGTGATTGGTGGATGGTGTTGTTGATGTGGTAAGTGGCGTTGTTGATGTGATTGGACCTTGAGAGACCATGCTTTGCAATGTTGTGGGGGTGTTTGATGATGTTTCCATTGCTTGTGTGTTTGACGTTTGTTGTTGTGATGTAAACAATAAGTTTTGAGAATTTGGAAAAATGTTTTGATTGATGGTTGGGATGTTGTTTTGATTGATACTCGGTAGAGGGGGAAGCCCTAAACCAAGGAGTGGTGTTGATGACAATGGTGATGGTGGGAGAAGTGGAAATGTAAGGGGAGTGAATCCTTGCAAGAGTGTTGTGGTGTTGAAAATTCCCCCTGGTCCGAACATGTCTCCCTCCTCTTGTGAATTTGTGAGAAGAGGTGTTTGTGGTGCCCCGTGAAGAGATGTTGATGATGGCTCATAATGTAAAGTGAGAGGAACATTTTGGTGTAATGGATTATGGGGGATGTTTTGTTCCACTGTGGTGTTTGCATCCAAGTTTTGGTTATTCACAAGGGGATGTGATTGAAGTGCATTGAGGAATGTGTTTACCTTGTTAATGTTGGGTTGAGTTGGAGAAAATGATGTTGTGATTTGCGGGATATTTTCCATGACATTTTGAGATGGGGGTGTAGATGAAATGGGGATGGTGGATGAGATTGGTGGAAAAGATGTCTCTACTATAGTGCTCACATCAAAATTCGAAGGCAACTTGGCCCCTTGTTTTGCTAGTTCAAGCATGTACAACTAAGGGTTAAGTCTCATCATGATGTTGATGATTCTATGGTTGTCTGGATTTTGGAGCATTTCAACTATTTCTTCGTGAGACATTCCAAAGGTAAGATCCTCCCCTTGGGTTTCCTCTTGTGGGTTTTGTGATGATGTTGGAAGGCTAATTGTGAGATTTCCATCCCCAATGGGATTCATTTCAGCAGTGGTTTGGCTAAGATCACTTGAAGCGAGTGTTTCTTTGTTGGCTTCCATACTTTTCTTTTATTGAGATCTAGTTAGAACCATAAAACAAGGATCAATCTTTGAGAATATGGGAGACGAATCTCTTGATTCTTTGGATTAATCTCTATTTTATGTCCCAAAGTGAAAGTTTTAGGATGCTTTTTTTTGGGGATCAAAGGTGACAATATGATGATGAATGATATGAATGTTTTGGCTTTTGATAAATCTTGAATGAGACACTAGGCTTTAGGACTTGAATTTGATTGGATTTTGGATTTGGGATTTTGTCCTTGACTTTGATTTTGATTTTGTTTTTGGATTTTGAAGAAAAGGAACCCTAAGATGTTTGATAATGATCTAAGGGATGGATTCGTTCAAAGGATGAATATTTGAATATGTGTGAAGAGAAGGATGCATCTATCCACACCTATTCAAATAAGATGATAGCTTTTGCTAAGCATATGGAGAAGGATTCATCTACATATACTAAGCTAGGTAAGATGATTTGGATAACTTTGACTAGGGATATGCAAAAGGATGTATTTACACATTCCTAGCCAAAGGTGTTTTGATAAATGTTTTCAAGGACTTGGTCACAATGTTTTTGGATGATTTTTGTTTTTGCCACAAAGCCTAGTATCAAGGATGATTTCAAGATTGTCCAAAAGATGATTTGTGAGATGGATTTGATGTTTTGAAAGATGGATGAAAGAGGTTTGATTTGTTTTTATCCTTAGGTGAACCTAAAAAGACACTTTGTTTCCTATACCTAGGTATTGAAGAGCATGCAAATGCTTCCTAAAGACCTTTGTAACCAAGAAATGATTTCATTTGAACATTCATTTTTGGATTTCCAATGATTTTTGCTTTGGGATTTATGAGTCTCCAATCACACATGAATATTCATTTTGTTTAGCTTTGCTTAATGTCTTTATTTTACCAAAAACACTCTCTTTGATTAAAGTTTCAAACTAAGATGTCCAATGTCTTAATTTCTTTAAACCCCACAAGATATTTTATGTGGAAATTCAATGAACTTAAGGTAAGGGTTTTCCTATTGTTTACTCAAGAAGACAAATTGACATTTAATCAAATGCTTAGAAATCTCTAAGGATGTGAATCCCAAGGGAAAGCAATAGCATATGGATTGAGTCAATGGTATTTGTCTTCAAAAGGTTTGAAATTTGGATGATGCTAAGTGTTTGTTTTCATGATGTTTTCGATCAAGCAATGCATTTTGTAACCCATAAACAATTACAATCCTATGGATGTGTAAGACAATATTTGTTGGATTCCCACTTGGACAAGTCTAGCTATGCTTATCTCTAACAGATGGTTAGATGCTTGACCTCACATGCTCCCCTCCATGGCTCATTAACGTTAATCAAGGAAGCCAAGCATCAAAACCCATGAAACTCCCATGGAATGCTTTCCATCTCTACTAGAAGACTGTAAAAGTGTGGGGTGGATTCAGAACAACCGTTCTTGCACCAAAAAATAGATCAAGGATTTTGGAAAATTCTAGTACATGGGTTCTAGTAAGGACTTTCCATTCATGGAGATTGACCCATTCGGTAAGAGTCCTCTTTCGGATCCATCTTGTCGGAGCCAACCGCATGATAATGGCGTTTAACCAATACCCACATTTTTATCCTGGCTGGAAATACTCTTGGCTTTAGAGTGTTACCGGTTGAGCCGTTCCCTTGGGTGAGTACTTTTTCCCTAGGGCAGGCCCTCTAAGATAAACAAAAGCAAGCAAAGACACAATCTATAACTCGATCAATCTTTGACGGCACAAAGAAAGAGAATGTATGCGAAAATGCCCCTACTCACACTCACAAAATATGTTCAATTTTAAACCCAAATCAAAGTGTTTCAAAGCAATAAAATGCATTTTGAGTGTTTCTCTTGCACCCTAGATTGCACGAAGCACAAGGGGAGAGGATACGCACTCAAAATGCACCAAAGACAAAATCACACAATTCAAGCACTTGTTCGTTTTATAGCCTTCAAAGCAATTGTGTGATTCATTTTAAGCACCAAATGAAATATGAAGATTGCTTGTCCAATTTTTAGCCCAAAACGAAATCTAGTAAGTGTCTAAGCTTGAATTTTAACCTTTTGTGAATGGAGAAAATCAAATTGTTCTTTTTAGACCCAAATGAAAATTAGTGTCCTAGGAGTGAAAAGGTAACAATTTTGTAAAGAAGCATTCAACAAACACTTAAAGCATTTAAAAACACTTTGGTTTTTTAAAATATCCTCCTCTTTTCATTTTCCTTTGCTAGCCTTCTCCTTGCTTTCCTTTGTTTTCACGTTGTACCTTTGTTGTCCTTCATTTTCTTTTGTACCTATAAAAAGAAAAGATAAGTATGTGAGGATTAGGACATTAAATCCCTTTTGATCAATAACTCCAAATAATAAAGTGATTTCAATTGAAAGAACAAAGATTTAGATGGTTATGATAGTACAAGAATGATTTATGAGTGAGTTATGCTTTGATATTGATTTCATTGAAAAGGTATCACACTTGTTAGACCCATTCCCCCTTATTATAATCCATATCACTTAGAGGTATTAAGCCAATAAATCACCCACAAAAAAATGCATCATCATAATCTTGGCTATCTCAAACTAATCAAAATGATGTGATAATTCATAAACTTTGAAAGTCAATAAATTGTATCAACCATCATAACCTCAAGTATTTTACCCTTTCAAAATAACCCTAATAATGTGAAAATCTTGGAAGTCAATAACTTGTAGATATTGAATTATGAGTGAGTAAGTGCGCTGAAACAATCAAACTGATTACCCCAAACATTTAAAGGCACCAACTATAAACATTTAGAGCACCTTAACATAATGCAGTGATGAGAGTGTGGGAAAACCATATGAGAAAATTGAAAATCATGTTTGAAACCCCAAAGCACGGCTTCTATGCATATTAACTATAGCTAGCAAGCGTACAAACACTTCTTTAAAAGCTTTCAAACCAACTCCACCAGTGGGAATAAAGTTTCAAGTAAAACGCAGGTGTAAAGCCAAATCCCACAATCTTTCTCAGCCTTTATGCTTTTTTAATGACTGTCTGTTTAATGTAATTTGTGTAGGTGTAACAAAAAATTCCATAACTATTTCATGCATCCCTTCTACCTACCTGCATAATACACTAGAAATAAATAACAATAAACATGGTACTAAAGACAGAGTGCATCTTACGTTAGAAAGACTTGGCAGGTATGACTTCAAGACAGTGGACAAATATTCAAAAAGAACTTCAAGAAAAACTATGTTGGCAGTTGTATGACCAAGACTTTAATGATTAACATGTGTAAAAAGCTGAATCCTTCAATGAATGCAAGAGTGCGCAAGGATATTGAAGCAAATGCATTTGGAAGGTGTAACCAAACTTCTCAGCCTCAAACCACGGCCTTCCTGTACCAGCATATCAAATGTCTTGGGATTTTGTTTTATCTTGACTGATGATGCAGGGAGAAAATGCATAGATAAGTGAAACATCTATCTTATTTGTAGCTTATCATTAATGCAGGTCAATATTAGGAGACAGTGTTGGAAGAACCGCGCTGGTTTTTTGGGCAGATATTTAGCATATGCTCTCTGCCATTGGCTAACATAGACAAGTTCTTGTCCCCTAAAATGAGAGGTGACTTTGAAGATGGTATTTTAGATTTGTATGCCTTAGATGACAATGAACTGCTTTTCTGAGCATACACTGGCATAAACTTTTGAAACATCACCCTTTATGCCTATGAATGAAAGAAGTTTTGAGAATAGTTTTGACACTGGTAGTGGTTCAGGAAAGTAGCAAATAGGTCGGATAGACATAAAATCATTCAGATCATCTACACCAGATAGAGACGTCAATGGGAAAGAATGCAACAGTTGATTCAAAGGCACACTCATTAATTGTTACAACTTTTTCTTTTCTTTATTTATCAATTATATCATTTTTATTTATCAATTCATATTTAATGTAAGATTAGTTTTAAAAAATAAAAGTAAAAGCGGTAAAAAAATTATTGAAAGAAAGAAGTAAACAATACAAAGAGATCAATGATCCAGTAGGAACCCAAGAAAAGAAACCTCATGAAAACTCAACCCAAACAAAACCACCGCCCTCACAACCATAAACACCTCAATCAACCAACTCATCAAAAACAACCCTCTCTAATTCATTACTATAATCAGAGGATAATTGCCCCTAGTCCTCGATCTTCCGATACTCATCCTACTCTAAAGCCCACTTGGCTAAAAAAATAGCATCCCTATTCTATTCATGTGAGATGTGAGTGAAAGAAACCACCTCCAACATAGAGAACATCTGAGGAATTTGATGAACAACTATAGAAAGATGCAAATTAACATCAGTCTAGTTTTTGTCATTCAACAAATTAAAATAAAAAAACTATGAGTCTGATTTGCATCTAATATTATACCATTCCAAAGCGTAAGCACACTTAGAAGCCCTGAGAATCACCAACCCCTCCATAAAGTTGTCATAATGTTTCCCTTTATGAAAGGAGAAGAAGAAAATAACTAAGCCAGAACAATCTTGTCTAATTCCACCAATCCTAACAGGCCTAATATTACTCCTGGAGGAACCATTAGTATTTATATTCAAAGTATCCACCAGAGGAGGTAGTCATCTACCAACCTTTTGAACCTTCTTTTTAGCCCCCTACCTCTTCTAACACAAGCAGAGCTTGAAGTATAACCCTGTAAGCCCATTTTATTCACAATATCATCACCACTCCTTTCCAAAGGATACACCACTTCACATTTAGCTTCCACCATCTCATAGATCATACCAAAAATTCTATGGCAAACCTGTTCAACTTTAGCCTAGTTCCATGAAAAAATCCTACAATTCCTTTCCTGCCAAATTTTCAAAAGAACGAAGGTAGGCCCAATGGACCAAAAAATCTGGAGGAAAGAAGCTTGAGAAGGAGGTCTACCCATACTTCTCTATAAATCAACAAGGGGAGAAGCATGAACACAAGGATGTTTCCAAACATCCCACCAAAAATGCCAAAGCAACATAGAGAAATAACAACATGGAAAAACAAGTGGGTAGAATCCTCCTCATTACAACTACACAAAATGCAAATGGAAGGGCCCTAGAATCCCCACTTTTGAAGATTGTCCCAAGTTAAAAATCTATTCCAATCTAGAGTCCAAAAATAATAAGTACACTTTTTCCAAGAGAACCTATTCCACATATTTTTCCACAAAGGAACCTCCACCCCTCCAAATTTAGGAGCCATCAACACTTGTTACTCACTAGCCACAGTGAAACCACCCTTAGGATCCAGACTCCAAGCAAGAATATACTTATCCCAAAGAGTGGTGCATTGTCTACCGACCAAAATATTATGAAGTTCAACATAGTCCTCCTCTGAGACAATAACATGTCACTCGCAATGATCCTTTCACCTAGCCACCTCTGTCTACCCACAGGGATAAGAAAACTTAAAATGAATCACCCTTGACCAACCAGCCCAAGAAACATTGGAAAAGATTCAACAAATTAAGATAATGATGTAAAATGGTGGTAAAATTGTCCCAAGAATCAAACCAAAAGAGAGCCTTAACCCCCTTATTACATATCTAGAACAATCCTTCCTTGATCAACACAACCCCTTTCTTAAATGTACCCCAAATCATAGAACCTTTCCTACCAAAGGGTAGCGGGGAATCTCCTCCTTCGGAACCCCCTGAAGGTACTTGTGAGATAATATCTTGGGCTAGATATTATCCTATTCTAAACAACACCTCCAATAAATCTATTTAGCCAATGCAAACTCGAAAAGAGATGATAGTCGCAGACCAAGACCCCCAAATTCCTTCAAACTACACATAATATCCCACTTCACAAGGCTCCACTTAGAAGAAGGAAAACTATGATCCCATAAGAATTTTCTAGCTAAGGAATTCAAATCCTAAACCCAACCAGAGCCACCTAGAACATACACCTATATATTGGAAGAGCTTGCACCACAGATTTAAGCAACTAAACATGCCCAACAAAGGACAACCATCTATGAGTCCAATGTTAACCTTCACACAAAACTCGTCTGAAACATTCTACCAAGGGGTAAGCACACAAAGTTGAGTCCACAAAACGTGGAAGTTTTTTCCTTAACCAAAAAATTGAAATTAGCATTGAAGAAATGGGATCCCGATTTTAATAAACGGGATCCCGATTTTTAAAAATCAGGATCCTGTTATGGTTTGGGATCCCTAGCTTGACACAAAACGGGATCCCGCTTTTTAAAACTCGAGATCCCGTTTCCCATAGGATCCTGAACCAATGGAAATAGAATGGGATCCTGATTGTAAAAAAATGGGATCCCGATTTATCAAAAATGGGATCCCGATTTATAAAAAATGGGATCTTGATTTCTATAAATCGGGATCTTGTTTTTTATAAATCGGGATCCCATTTTATATTGATATTTAAAAAAAAAAAAAATAGGTTTCACTACTTATTGGATAGGACCCTGAGTACTAGCGACAACGACCCCCACGATCAGCAACAGGTACCCACCTACATGCCATTTTTTTGCATTTTTCTATTTTGAATTGAAATTTTGAAAAAAATAAGTTAATTTAGCATGTTTTTTTTTAAATTTATGTCATGTTCTAAGCATTTTTTTAACTGTTATAGTAGAATTGAATAATTGTAAAAATAGATGAAAAAATACAATGAAACCTAAAGGTTTTTTAATAAAAATGAAAAAATGAACCTTGAATTGTGTTTTAGAAACAAAATTTAATGTTTGAAACCTAAATTGTTCGATTAAACCAAAAAAAATGAATTTGAAAACCCTAATTGAAACAAAACAAAAAAAATTGCAATTCAAAATGCTAGAAATTGAAATGAAATAAAAACATTGCATTTACAAATCCAAATCAAGCTTTTTGAAACCCTGAATTCAAATCAAACAAAAAAACTTGAATTTGAAAACCCTAGTTTGAATTGAAATGAAAAAATTGCATTAAAAACCCTAATTGTTTAAAATTGAAACCCTAAAATTGAATTGGAACAAATTTTTTTGTTAAAACCCTAAATTGGAATTGAACAAATCATTTTGATTTTGAAAACTAGGTAATTTCGAGCTCAAAAAAAATCATTCACATTGCTTAAATGTTTTAAATTTTATTTGCTTTGTATGGAAAAAATGATATATATTCAACTTTAGTTTCAATTTTAAATTATAATTAGATTAGAAATCAATATGTTAAAGAATGGTTAAAATTCATAAAGTTTATCTTGATGTTTGTTTGCAAATTTAGTTAACAAATTCGTAAATCTAAACACGTACAATCAATTCCAATTGACACTAACTTGCAACTCTAAATTATGCCAAGGGCCACCCAAATTCACCCTAAGTTTGCTAAACCCTAGACCCTAAACTGTAAAATCTAAACCCATAACACTAAAGCATTTGAAATTTGCTAGACCCCTGAGCCTAATCTTTCATTGGACACCTAAAATTATATGGGTTGATGTCAGAATCGTCTATTTGGTAGATTGTAAAGAAACTATTTTGAATATCTAGATATACATAAAAGTATAATTATATCAATTCAATTAAGAGCACTTGGTACATATATATCATATGAAATTTAAATCTAGGAAGGTCTATTATATATGGAAGTTGATAATACATGGAAAGAGGTTTGTATGGGAATATATGTATTAAGAAAAACATACCACTTGACCTCTATAGGATTTTTAAGATGTGATCCTAGATAATATTCCACCCATCCTCAATCATAATGGATTCTTTAGCAATTAAGAGAGATTCAATAACCATAAAATTACCTATATTTTGATACTATATAGATTTATGTGGAAGGATATAAATGCATCAATAAGGAGACCAAGATGGAACCATTTAACACCTACATGGTACACCTATTGCATGGGAAAGGGAGGAGGTACATGATGATCTAGTTTGGAGAAACTACATGCTATTATTACAATTTAGAGATAGGAGGATGATTCATATAAAAGAAATATAATTAAATATTTATATTATTTAATATATTATATTTAATATAATATATTAAATAATATAAATATTTAATATCATAATATAATATAAGATTACAATTAAGGATGATGATATTTACAATTTACTTGAAGGTTTTTAATGAGGGATTAAGGCTTAAATTCAATTAGGTTTGTAGTAAATAGTTAGGTTACAGTGCGAATATAATAAATAATATAATTGTAATACAGAAATATAAATTAATTTAAATATAATATAATATAGAATACATTTCAAGATTATTAGGTAAAGGTTATAATTTAATTAAGTTTCAATTAGGTTTGCAATTCAATTAGGATATGGTTAGGGGTGGGGATCATTTAGCATTATATTATTGTTAGAGTATGGGTTACATTAAGATTATTGTTATTTTTGTGATATGTATAGATTGATTCATTTTTAACATCATGATACTTTTTTTTATTAGAGGGGTAAACACTTTTGACCCAGAGCTAGATGGAACCAATGAGGCTATAGTATGACTAAATTTGGACCTCACTAGACATATAGATCCCCTTAAGCCATCCTATCACCCTAAATCATAAATCAATTTTTTAAGGGGTCCCAATATGAAAAATTTCTTAAGGGGATCAAAGAAGTTCTTAAAATTTGGTGAATTTCCCAAAGACATTAGTTTAACAATAATAAAGATCGTGCGGAATTATAATATGAATGAGATCTATGATCTAGGATTGATTAGTTGAAACAAGAGTAGATCTCAATCAACTATTCCACAAGAAAATGTTCTTCACTAACTTGCAAGTTCATTAAATATTCCAAGGGGCACCAAAACTTTACCCTAAGTTTTGTAAACCCTAAACTCTCAACTCTAAAATCTAAACCCTAAACACTAAATCATTCATTTTGTCCTACCCAACACCATAAAGTGAAATTTGGTTGTCTTAGGAAAATCTTCCATATTTCATTCCCTTATGCCATGCAATTTTGTCATAGGATCTTACTACATGTACATCCCCTTAAGTTATCCTATTACCCTAAACCCTAAACTCTAAAGTCTAAACCCTAAACCCTAAAGCAATCATTTTTTTTAAAGTCTCTTAATGGAATTTGGTTGCCTTGGGAAAATTCACCAAATTTTATTCACTTGAGCCATGTCATTTTCTCCTAGGACCTCACTAGACGTAAATCCCTTTAAGCCATCCTGTCACCCTAAATCATAATTAAATTTTCTTAAGGGGATCAAAGAAGTTCTTAAAATTTGGTGATCAAAGTTGCCATCATGATCTAGGTTGGTTAGTTAAAACATTTGAGTAGATCTCAATCAACTATTCCATAAGAAAATGTTCTTCACTAACTTGCAAGTTCATTAAATATTCCAAATTCTAAACCCTAAACCCTAAACACTAAACAATTCATTTTGTCCTACCCAGGATTATAAAGTTAAATTTGGTTGTCCTAGGAAAATCCACCATATTTTATTCCCTTTTTCCATGTAATTTTTTCCTAGGATCTTACTACATATATCCCCTTAAGTTATCCTATTACCCTAAACTCTAAACTTGAAAGTCTAAACCCTAAACCCTAAAGCCATCATTTTTTCTTAGGCTCTTAATGAAATTTGGTTGTCTTAGGCAACTCCACCATATTTGATTCCCTTATGCCATGTAATTTTGTCCTAGGATCTTACTACATATATCCCCTTAAGTTATCCTATTACCCTAAACCCTAAACTCTAAAGTCTAAACCGTAAACCCTAAAGCCATCATTTTCTTGGAAATAATGAAATTTGGTTGCCTTAGGCACTTTCCACCAAATTTCATTCCGCTATTCATATAATTTTTCCTTGGATCTTACCACATATGTCCTTAAGTTATCTAAATCTGACCTAAACTCTAAAGTCCCAACCATAAACCCTAAAACCATGAATTTTTTATATATTAATGAGGGGAATTTGGTTTGCCTTGAGGCAACTCCACCAAATTTCATTACCTTATGCCATGTAATTTTTTCCTAGGATCTTACTGCATGTAGATCCCCTTAAGCTATCCTATTACCCTAAACCCTAAAATCTAAAGTCTAAACCCTAAACCCTAAAGCCATCATTTTTTCTTTAAAGGCTATTAATGAAATTTGGTTGCCTTGGGCAACTTCACCAAATTTTATTCACTTGAGCCATACCATTTTCTCCTAGGACTTCACTAGACATAAATCCCCTTAAGCCATCCTATCACCCTAAATCGTAATTCAATTTTCATAAGGGGTTCCAATATGACATTTCTTAAGGGGATCAAATAAGTTCTTAAAATTTGGTGATCAAAGTTTCCCAAGGCCCAACCAAATTTAATAATAATAAGATCTTGCATAATAATAAGATCCTGCAAGATTATACAATATCAATAGTTAATTATATTTTCATTCAAGTAACATGTGCCTTAGACATATAAATGAGGCTTACATATAATTTTATCATCCTATTTCAATTATTTAAGGCCATTTATATTGAATGGTTTAAAGGTATTTCCTAAACATGTATCTTACATCTTGAAATTACAAATCTAATGCAGGTTCACTCATATCTTAAAGATCACATGGATCCATTCAATAATATTTGCAATCCACCTCCATGCCATCCATCTCCAACATCTTCACCTCCACCTCCGCCCACTCCACCTCATAACCCCCCACCTCCACCACCTGAAATCAATGAACATGCTCTTTTGCAAGGACAAATCAATGCTTCTGCTAGAACCATCCAAGATCAAATCAACATTATTCAAAATGAAGAATGTGTCACACCTCCCGTGAGGATGTTCGCATCTAGGATGCAAACCCTTGTTGATGCTATCAAGGCTATGGATGGGATTGTAGATATAAGCATCGACAATGGCTAGAGGAGAGGATAACTCCTGATTTTGAAAAGGAAAACACAAAGAAATGAAGATCTATACAGTAGAGAGCCATAATAGTTTATAAATTAAAACAATGATCTTAAATAGTTATGAATTTATAAATTTGGTGACGATGGATATTTTGTGTGATAAATTTATAAATTTGGTTCCAAATGGATATTTTTAGTGACATGATTTATGATTTTGGTTTTGGATGGATATTTTTAATGACATGGATATATGAGATTTGGAATTTATGAACTTATAATGAATAGTATATAATAGTATATATTTTATGACTATCTACTAGATCATGATTTCTCCTCTTGAAAAATTGTTATGTGTGTGTGTGTGTGTGTTAGACATAAAATGAGATTTTGTGAATGTTTCAAGTTTATTGTTTAGTATGTATGTGCATGTATTAAAATTTGCATATATAGTTCTTAAATTTTAAAATTTGTATGTATGTGTACATAGTTTAGTTTAATGATTTGTACGCGTGCAAATTATGCATCATATTTTTTATTTTAAATGTACATGTACATACATTTAATTTTAATTTTGTATGGACATGCTCTTGAGATGAACAATCAATGTATATATATGTGCATTTCAATTAAATATATGAGCTTATATATATGTTGCTCATCCTATATCAATTAAATATATGATCTTAATTTTTGTATGCACATGGACTATTTTGTATGATTTAATGTAGGTGCACATTTATATCAAGCATATCATAGATGAATTTAACATTGATGATATCATCAATCCACCACCTCAGCCACAGCCAGATCCACCTCCCCCCTCTCCACCTCCACCTCCACCTCCCCCTCCCCCTCCCCCTCCACCTCCACCTAATATGCCACCTCTAGCACCTATGGCATCTGATTAGGCTCGCTTGAGAGCATGAATAAATGATCAAGTTGCATCCTTACAAAATAAAATCAATGATATGCAGAGTCAAGCATTGATTCCTCCACATGTGAGACATTTTGCATTTGCAATGCAAAACATTGTTGATTCCATCAGGATGATCGATTCTGATCTTGATAAGCATCGACAAGATAGAAAAAATGAGACAATTTTATTCTGATTGTCTCTCTAACAAACAAATATTAGACCATAAAATAACGAAAGCCCATCTAGCCCCCTACTTTCTTGACCCCGTTACTCGACAACCCATTCCACCCAACAAATCTAGAATATCCATGAGGTGGTGCATACATCCGCAGATGAGTGCACATTTTTGGGATCGATGGTATATGGTTTTTGATAGTCCCCCACATGGTAATTGGGAGTGCCCATTGTATTTTTTGAGAAAATTGTACGTAGAGTTTGTTTGGGGGAAAAAGCCCAATTATTTTGATTTTAGATCATTTCAGGGTGTTGGTGGCAGCATGCCACAATAGAGATTAGGGGCAAAGGTTGGTCCCTGACACCCTATGCATGTGCAACCCCTTGTTGTTGCTCTTGGTCCTCCCATTCCTGCATGTGTACATCATCAAGCTCTGGTCTCAACATTAGGTTCACTTAGTACACTCGTAGGACACCTTGGTCCCCATGCTTCTGCAATAGCGAGTGGGGAGCATAGAGACGATGATGATGATGGAGGATTTTTTTATGGAGCTGGTCTGAGTAATGCTCCAAGAGTGTCGAGACCCATCCCCCATATATGTACTAGTCATCATCAAGTATGTTATGGACCTGATCAGGCCACACCTAGTTCAGGTGGATGGGGAGATTCTGGTGGTTCATCTGGTCGCATCAGTTTATTTGTAGAGTTATGTTGTGCCCTTAGCACACACGCCCCGTTCATAATGGGGACCCTCTTTTCTTTTGCCTCGTCGGGTCTTTTAAGGATGCCTCATTTTGCATGCCCCTCTTTTTTGATGTTCCACATGGTCAATGTTGCTCCAAAGTTCCATCATAAATCAATCATGCCTCTGATTTTGGGTTTTGTGTTGCCTTTCGGGGCCTTGGGGAGTCCCTTTGGCATTTTTTCCCTGAACAGCCCTGGGCGCCTCCAGGCCCGGGCACCCGGGGTTCCCTCTTCGGGTTTCCCCTCTGAAATTGTGGCCCCTTTGGCATTCATTGAGCATCTTCCTAGACCTCGGGGTCCGCCCTGTCGTCCGCCATCTGAAGTTGTTCTAAATTTTCTGGGCGGCGCCTGCCCCTCCAAGCCCCAGACTCCGGAAGTCTGCTTCCAGACTTCCCTCTTGATTTTGCCAGCTGCGACGGCGAACCTCCTGCAGTGACCCGCCCCCCGAGTCCTGCTGTCACCTTCACCGCCCGCGGTATAATCTCCCTACTATCTGCCGTGGGACCTTCTGGGCCCGTCCGTCCGAAGTTCTATTCGCAGAACTCTGTGACGGTTTCGCCGCTCCTGACGGCGGACATGTGCCGGCTTCCTGCCCTTCGAGCCCTGGGACCCTCTTCGTCGTCGTCGTTCAAAATTGGTGAAAATCATCAGACAGCGGATCCCTTGCGTCCTCCCAGCTGCCGGGCCCCAGCTTTCTCGTTGCCGTTGCTGACCTAATTTCAAACCTACCAACTTTCCTGCGGCTGTACAGACATTTATTGTGGTATTAATGGCGGTCGGGGTATAAAATGCCCAATCTGTCAAAATCATTTTCACAATCTGAATTGAAGCGAATTGTGCAAGCCAAAGCATCTGGAGCCCGCAGCGTTCGACAAGCGTCACGATCGTCACCCTGAGCATCACTTCAATCAACATCGGTGGATCCCATGCCTCACCACTTAGCATATTGGAGGTAGGTTGCCCACCTGTTATTCTCGAGCTCCATTTCATCATTTTGGGGGGATTTAAATGAATTAAATAATTGGTTAGGATGAGATAAGTGGAAGAACACTAAATTGCACCCATAACCCATGTCTTAAAAATATGCAAAACCCCTTAGATCACCCTCAACGCCGATTCAGAACTTTTTCGTGGCGCGGCCGTTCTTCGCTCAAGGCAGTTCGCTACCCCGGGTCCGAGGCCCATCTTTTCCATCGAAACTTCAAAACATCAAAACACCTGCTGATGCCAATCTTCCTCTCCGGGCCCAATCCATCGGGCTTTCCTGCCCGAGCTTCCGTCTGCTTTTCACCAAGCTCGAATTGCCAAAATGCTCCGCCTCCGGGGTTCCCGGATCCCGGCGTCTGCTCCGTCATTAGGGCTTGAAACCTAGCTCACGTCCTTCATTCATCCCAGGTTCAGACCCTTGAAGTTCCATCTCTGGGGTTCCCTTGGAGGTCTGCCCTCTCTGAACGGCGAGTGTCGCCCGGTGTCCCACCCTCCGGGCTCTGCCGGTGCTTCCACTTTTAAACCCTTGGCAGATTAAAATTTGACCCATCATTTTTGCCTCCGGGCCCCAGATGTCAGGCCTCCGCTCCTCATTTTCTATCGTTTCTCAAGTCTGAGGTCTTTCAGCGAGCTCTCTGATGCCTTTCAGCCCTCTAGGCCCCACCTACCTCTCTGCCATTGCCTTGTTCCTTTTGAAGCCGCTGCTTTCGCACTCCCGGGCCCTGGCTACCGGACTTCCATCCTTAGAATTCTGTGAATCTCCTACCGTTGAAAATTCTCCCCCGTCCACTCGGTCACCGAAACCCAGGCCTCCATTTGCCATCTGGCCTTGCCGACACTCCTCACTGCCGTGGGACCTTCTGGACCTGGTCGTCCGGAGTTCCATTCTCGAAACTCCATGACGGTCCTGCCATCCTCCACGGCGGAACCCTGCAGTCCTCCCTACTGCCGAGCCCTGGGACGCTCCTCGTTGCCACCATTTTAATCAACAAAAATCTCATGGCGGCTGGTGCGTCTTGTCTTCCCGGCCTCCGGGCCCCGCCACGCCAAAGCCGCCAAGCCTAAACGAATCTATCCTCGACCGCTTTTTTTCCCTCCGGGTCCCGGGCCTCAAACTTCCACTGCCAAATTTCTGTTGTCTATCAGCTGTCTCCATCTGACATCTTCTAACGGCCCTCTAGCCTGAAACTTCCAGTGCCCCTTAGATTGACCCAAAGAAGCTCAAATCCAGAATCTGACTTCAACCCATGTCCCAAATAATGCTCTTCTCCATCATGGACCTCCTAAAACATTAAAATTTGGCTAGGAAGGGTCTCTGGGGCTTTCGCCCATGTTTTCCCTTTCGGACAGCATTCCTACCAGGGAAGTCTGGCCCTCCAGGCCCAGATTGTCTAAGTGCCCTGAAACAAAGGTCAATAATATCTAGAAATGAGATTTATGATGTACTTGATTGATTAGTTAAGTGTTATCTTTGAGATATGGACTAATATGAACACTTTGATGTTTTGTTGCACTGAATTTGCCCTTGCTTGCAGAATATATGGAATCGGCTGTAGGAACTTCAGGGGCCTCCACCTAAAAGGAAAAGGGCAAGAAATCAGGGAGGACCGCTGGAGGAAAGGAAGACAATGATCAAATGAAGTACCAGTTCCAGGGTGAACCCCTCCACTCAAAGGTCTCGACGGACTGGAAGGAGATTTTGGATACAAACATTGGTCAGGTTGACATAGATGAATTCACTCAGAAGGTCAAGGTCAACCCTACAACAAAGAACGCCAGACTAATATGATAGAGTGGAATAGCCAATGCTGTCAGCTTCCCTCCCTCTCTAGTGGCAACTGAACTAGTGATGGCTTGTCAAGAAGCCTATCAAATAGACACCAAAATGATTGTGGATAAGGAGGGAAACATCCTTGCAGACATGTCGCCAGAAGGGATTACCAAAACATTTCACATTCCCACGTTCCCACATATGGAGGTCCCCACATTAGAGCAGTGTCAAGCAGCGTGGGATGCTAATCCATCAGGGTGCAAGAAATCAATCAACCTCCTTTGGCTAAAGGAGAAACGGGGCAGCGCTGCAAAGGTTCCCCAAGAACTTTTTCGTAGCGATTTCCACGAGGACTATAATGATCTGGTAACTATGTTGAGTAGGGTCATGGGTCTCCCAGTAGCCGCCTACTTCTAGGAATGGATGGCCTATTACATTAAGCAGATCCTGCGAGGGAATGAGGACGTTAACACCAAGGTCTCATTCGACTGGGGAGGCATCATTAGCAACTGCTTCCATGAGTAGTT
This sequence comes from Sequoia sempervirens, assembly GCA_007258455.2. Lineage (NCBI taxonomy): Eukaryota > Viridiplantae > Streptophyta > Pinopsida > Cupressales > Cupressaceae > Sequoia > Sequoia sempervirens. The sequence goes on along the minus strand of VDFB02203933.1, from coordinate 56,704 downwards.
TGTCAACTTCAAGAAGAGCTCTAAGTTTTACATGACCTCCTACCTGGTATATTCTGTGGCAGGTCAAAGACAATACAACGGGTTGTTTGTAGTGCCCGATCAGGGGCATAAGCAAGGGCTCAAACCATTTGAAAAATACCCTCAACTCCAATACTGCAACTTCAAGGAGTATTGTTGGTTCAATGACGCCTTCATTAGCCATATCATCAGATTGATCACTGGAGACTTCGAAAGGAGGGTCTCCCACAGCACTAGGGTGCTCTTAAAAGAATATGCCTTCCTGTTCATCCAGTTCCCCAAGTTCACCTACATCCGAGCCCAGGGTTTCACAGAATGACCAAATAAGCTACCACAGTACCCAAATGACAGGATCATCCTCCTGGAGCTTTCTCAACAGCTCCAACACATCGAGGCCATATTCAGCAATAAACACATCATGGGGATCTCCTACCCCATGACCCTCGGCCAAGGCCTGTACCAATTATAGACTTCCCAATGTGTCAGTAATTCTGAGGAGGAGTTCAAGGATTACAATTTCGACTGGTACACTGCCCGCCCACGGATGGATCCACATGGCCACGTCAGGAAGGCACTGGGGCCAGCATATGCCCACCAATACCACATTGAAGATTTCTGGGTAGACTGCAAAGACGACAAAGAGGTCCACGCAAGACACTACATGTGCATGATGGTATTATTCCTAAGAAGAGTGTAATTGTTCCAGGTACCGGACCAAGTCGAGGAGGACGACTCCACTATCATGCACCTGAGGTACCCTGTAGTTGCTAACCTGCCAATACTGTTGATTGAATGGGATGAACAAGAGGTTGATGACCTAGATACCATCACCCAGCCAATCATAACTCATACTAAAGAGTGGGTCGATGGGCAGGTGGCGCACCTAAAGCGGCAAGGAGTAGTCCTGACATATGAAGGGCTTAAGAGCGAGCCAGGTACCACAAAGGACGTTGCTGCCACCACATCAACTGGTGAGACCTCCAAGTCTCCCCTCATCACCAGGTCCCAAAAAAGGAAAGGGATGGAGACCGTGCAGTCTGCAGATCCCAAAGAGAAAGCAAAGAAAGAGACAGGAGGATCATCTCCCAAAAGGCTCAAGCAGACAGTGGCTACGACAGAATTGCAGCCTCCCTTGCTTCTCCCTCCCCCTCTTGGTGCACCGCCCGCCTCCCAGGCTGCGGTCGCCTCATCTCCGCCGGCAGTGGAAATTTCTATCCATCTTGCCCCCTTTGCCCCCAGCCGGGTCAGTGGTCGTCATTAATTCCTCTTCTGGCATGACCACTCCTCCTTCCTTTGCCACCATGTCTCCAATTGCATCCCTCCTCTGGCAACAATAACATCGCCTGTTCCCCTTTCCACTATACCCAAATATCTCACGAGGCACATGCAGAGTCTTCCCCCTAAGCTCTCACAGATCCTAATGGAACTCGCTCTCCAAGCATCCCTCGCCCAAGCCCTCGCAACATCTTAGCCTTTCCAACCACCAATAGGGCCGCTGGCCATGGAAGCTACAATGCAAATTTCAAAAGAGTTGGAGGAGTGAGAATGGGAAGCCTCAAAGTCTATTGAGGATGAGGCTAACGAGTATCACAAGCACCCCGAGTACGAGCACCAAACCATCGACAAGGTGGTCTACGAGGGAGAAGAGATAGGCTCTTCCGAGAGCGGAGATGAGGAGGGTGGCTCGGGTGCTAAGGAAATCATCCAAACTTTTGATGAGGACCTTGAGGAGGAAATGGCACAGCAGCTGAAGAACATTGGGGAGGAAACAGAAGAGTCGCCCCATGGGGAAGAAGGGCAGCCACTGAAGGAGTAACCGCAAAAGGTTTTTATCTGAGAATGAGACCCATGCTGTAAAGAGCCCCGAGGCCGAGGCTACTGAAGAGAAGAATGAAGAAGAGGCAGCGAAAGAAGAAAGTCCCACCCGATAGCCATCTACCAAGCTACCCGTCAAACACCTCGTGTTTATTTGTGACTTCGATGAAGAGGAGGAGGATGCTACCAAAGAGAAAGAAGAACCTCAAAAGGAGGAGGCAGAAGTCTTGCCTCTAACTAGAAGGGTGAAGGCAGCCATGATGCACCCAAGGATAAATCTGCTATGCCCGATTGGTTGGAGAAACAACTTGAGAAGATGACTCCTATTCTGAAAGACCCAAGGGCGAGATTGGAGGCCATCTTGGCTCGATCCCTGAGCAAACAAAGAAGGAGAAGAAGCCCAAGGTCAGATCCAAGGTAACAATGGATACTTCCGGCTCCTGAGCAGTGCAAGTTGCAATGCCTACAGTTGGCCAAATAGGGGTGACCTATAATATCTCCACCATCGACCTAGGGACAGCAACTAGAGAGAAAAAGGTTGAGCGCCTTAAGGAGTCGGTGGCCACGGTGGTGCACCCGATCAAGCAGGACAAGGTCTCCAAAGATGAGCTCAAGGTGCAAGTTGCAACGTTAACAAATTATATCCAACAATGGTCCTCAGTGGATGACCTGCCCATCACCTCCATAGTCGCACCATAGTTACTCTCCAAAGAATAGATTGACAAAATGGAGAGAAGGAAGAACTTGGAGAAGACCACTGAGAATTAGTTCCGACAGGTCACATACATCAGAAATATGGGGATCGGTATCATTGTGCGGACAGCCAACAAGTTCTTGGACCTAGTCCAATCCCTAGAAAGCACAAGGAGGCTCTGCACCAATTTTCTTACGACATACGACTCCACCTTCCTGAGAATTGAAGCCATCCTTCAGATGCCTAAGGACATATGGGAAGAGAAGCTAGAGCTAAAGAAAGAAGATCATTGGCTGGTGGATGTATGGCGCAGAGACCTCGATAGCTAGAAGGAGAGGTTGGAGCAAATCCTGAACAAGGTGGATCCAGATATTGAGTGGATTAAGGAAATCCGGGCAGAATGCACCCAATACCTTAAGCTGATGACAGGCTATGATATGCCCATAGTACAAATAGATGCAGAAAAGATCAAGCCATACTTCTAGGAGAAGATGAAGGATGGGACAGCTGGAGAAATTACAACAGAATTCCTGAGTTTTGCTGTCCTCGCCTTCGACTGATCAGAGTTGTTCAGGGACCAAGGCTCGAAGTATGATGAAGATTGAAAGCAGCTGGAAGAGAACGCTAAGGAATGGAGTTATCAAGCGTTAAGATGCGAGATCCTCGAGATAGACAAGCTCCAGGCTGTCATCCTCAAATATATAGAGCACGCAGCTTCTGAGGAGCAAGAGGACAGCCCAGCCAAGGAAGAAGACCTTCCTGAAGAGTAGCTACAACAAAGAAAATAGCAATCAGCTATAGGATGAAAGAGCTATAGTGCCACCCACTAGAAGATGAAATAGGGAAGGGACAAAATGTATTTTAAATTGTAAATCTATTTGGGGGTAGGTGAAACCCTATTTTGTAATGAATCTTGGCCACATAATGAGAATGAATCTTGGCCATTCATTTGACTTTTTGGAAACTATAAATAGAGCACTCCCCTAATTTGTAAGAATGAGAGTTGAGTTGTTATAAAGGCATGCTGCAGAAATTTATAAAAAATATCATTGACTTGGTGTATTTTCTTGATTTCTCTCATGCTACTTGATTCATTCTCCAATTTCACATGTTTAGTTTATATCTTATTGCTATTTAGTTAGCTGCTTACTTTATTTGGATAAATCTTAGGAATGCTGTTGGGTGATTGTGAAATTTTTTGCTTTGTTGATGATCTCTTAGTCTATACTTTTTGCTGTTTGTTGAAGGTAGATAGCTATGCAAAGTTAGTCTGGACTGAATTTGAAGCTGTTCCAAACACTCATTCTTGATTCATGCATGTATGTGGTGGATGAAGGATGAAATATCTGCAGCCCTTAGAAAATAGCACAATTTCCATGATACTATGAAATCCCTAGTTGAGTGGGACATGGTTTTGAGGAATTATCCATTGCAGGAACTCCATTGTCACTATTCATAGCAAGCTTCAGACTTATGAACTTTTCTCCTCTTTTTCCCTTTTCCTTTTTTTTTAGTAACTGACCTATGCTAAGGTTCATTGTACATTGTAAGGTCAAATCCAACAACTAAATGAAGTTCAAGATTGCTGTTTGAACCTACAGCCAACTCATAATAGTTTTTATCCTAAGAACTCCTTTTCAAAGATCCAACTTCATACTTTATGTCCACATTCGGTATTTTCTGTAAGACCGCCTTGTGATTCTAGCAAATCACATCAGCTACTTAGGTATCTAAGCACTGTCATGACCTGACATCCGAGAGACCTTGGAATAGTGTTCTGTAATTCGATTGTGGGAGATTGTATTTCAAGAGAGGTAGTGTGCCTATGCACTACCTGTGTTGAGAAGTGCATAAAAACACCAGCAACAGAACTGGCACTAGAAGGAGGGCTGACACGTTGGGAATGCAAAGCTGAAAGTTGGAAGTGATTCATTTTATGCCCTCCTCCTCCTAATGCCATCAACAGAACTGGTGCTAGAAGGAGGGCAAACAATGAAGACACTAAGTTAAAGGATAAAGTGAAGTTGGATCGAATTGGATCATTCTCCCCGGAAAGGTTTCAAATAGTTCTACGGTCAACGCCAAACAAAGGGGAATTCATAGAACTGTAGCCTCCCACGAGGGAAAAGTGAGCACAAGGAAGTAGTGTCGCCTCTTCCTCTTCCTCCATTCCATCTGCCCCCATTTCGCCCTCACCTTCATTTTGCTTGCCATCATCTTGCATCCAACCATCTCAAACAACATTTACACCGTCTATCTCTGGCAGCCAAGGTATCGCACCTCTCTCGGCCCTTCCAGCCCAAGGCACAGTCAAGGCAGCCGTAGCTCAAGGGTAGCCCCATATTGCTATTGTATTGCAAATATATCCTTAAATTCCTATTTTCCAACAGCAAGTACCACCTCCGCCACCCTCCATGGCTTGGTTAGTGCATAACCCTTCGCTGATACACTTTGCGATCTATAATGATATGCCCAAGAATCCGGAGGGCTTTTGTTTGAAGTTCCATCCACGCGATATGCGAAGAACAGCTAAAAAGCATATCAAAATATTCGAGACGACTGTCACCGAAATGCAGGTGGACCACGAGGATGTTGCATATCGCCTTTTCCTGCATTCTTTGGGGGAAGAAGCCTTTTATTGATACATTAATCTACTGAGGGGATCCATCACCTCATGGAACCTGATGAAGAATGCCTTTCTACAGAAATACAAGATCCCCATCAACCCTTTGGACCTTTACTAACAGTTCATGTCTATCAGAAGGGAGGTCAACAAACCTATTGGCTCCTTCAATGACTGCTTCCATCAAGCTCACATGAAGCATCAGGATCCATACCTCCATAATGATGTGGCAGCGCTCCTGGTCTACTATGTGGCACTGGACAACCTCACATCGGCCTTGGTGAAAAGGATGTGCCCACCGCCCGCTACCCTATTGGCTACCTATGCAAAAGTCATTGTCGCTAGTCCAGACATGGGGAAAAATATCTCTGGCCCACTGCCCTCTTTGGGGCCGGTAGCACACCCAATGCAGATTCAGGGGCTTAATCAGGCGTTTGCTCATCAAACCCCTCTTATGAACCAGGTACCCTAATTACCTATAGTGCCGCATCTGGGGTAGCCGTTGAATTATGCGCCTCCTACGTCTTCCTATTTGCAGCCCCAGCACAAGTACAACTATTCTCAGATTGCTCCACAATAGTCGACGTACTCCCAACAGCCCCAGGTGCCACTGCACCTGTCAGGACCGAACTTTCCTCCGGCCTATCAAAATCAGCCAGCGGCCCCGCCCGCTTTTCTCTAAAATCTGGACTTGTCACCTAGAGGAACGACAGAGAAAAACAAGCTAGAGGAACTAACAGAAATGATCAAGAAAATGTCCACTAAGATGACACATCTAAAGAATCAGAATAACTAGTTGCAGGCCTCCAAGCATAATTTCTAGGCCAATCTTAATCGAGACAGCTGAGATAATAGGGACAGTAGAGATAATCATGAAGTAGGCACTTCCTCTGGGCAGAATTATGAGAGGGGGAAGAATGCCAATCAACATGCAGAAAGAAGACCCTCTCAAAGGTAGAATCGTACGTGGAACACCAGGCCCAATAATGGTGGCATCCCCATGCCATTTGATCAACCGACAAGCAATGACAAAACATCCAACGACATATATCTAACCGAAGCAGCTTTGTCTGGATGGTGTCGACTTGACAAAACCAGCAGACATTCCGAGCTAGATTGTCCCGAGTTCCAGACAGCTGCTAAAATCTTCTAGGTGGAGGTACAAAATGCTGTCGACAATGCCAACTGCAGGGACATCATCCCATCTAAGCCATATGACTCCTCTTGTCTCGTGGTCAATCAGGCACCATTTCCGTGAGGAGACCACAACGAGCCCGAAGTCGAGCCTACTCCTACTGAGGATGAGAAAGCGTAAGAGGTAAGTAATGAACAAACCTTGGCTCAGCTCTTTAATTCAATAGATAATGGTCTGGTAGATCAAGAAGAACCATTTGTAGATAAGGTCCACATGTTCCATCAACAGTCGAGTCCTTACTTCCTTAGGAATAGCCAAGCAGGCGAACCCTTAACAACTTCTACCCCACCAAACAATTTCCCCACTCCTCCTGATCCCAATGCCAGTAACAACCCTGGGCTTCCTCATGTACCTGTCCAATATCTCAACAAGAACCAGTCTCAAAACCAGCCACAAAATCATCCTCAAGGCTAACCCCAAAATTTGCCTAGGCAAACCAAGGTCCAAACCCTTAGTTCTCCCATAGGCCAAGTTTTTAGCTTTGAAATCGAGCAAATGGGTGAATATGTGGCAGAAGAGTTCAAGAAGGTGAAAATTAATTTGTCAGCCTTCGAATTATTCAAGGTTCCTACCGTGAGGCATGCTTTATTTAGGGTTCTTAATGGGACTCCATCTTCCAATACGACACAAGAAACCCTAGCTAAGAGGGTAACCTTTGAGGAGCCTAGGAAATAACTAGAAACACAGGATAATGCCTAGAAAAGGAGGGATGTTCCCGTGAATCAGTCAGCAAGTAAGCAAATTGAAAAGGAGCCAGAAAGGGCTACCAGGCAGTTCTCTAAGGACCAGCAATTTAAGCAAGCCAAGGATACAAGCAGTGATAGGAACAAAGGTCAAATAGCTCAAATGGACACACCTGTGGGCATCCTCTAAGGGAGACTGGAAACTCCCCCTTTCCTGACCACCATTAGGATCTTTGGGAAGAATCTGCATAACTACTTGCTCGATTCAGGAGCGTCTGCCAATGTCATGCCCTTGGCCGTATGCAAGGCTCTTGGCATCACTCGCATGCCTTCAAAGAGAAAGGTGACCTAGCTGGACAAAACAGATATCAACATCGTGGGTGAAATAAACTGCATCCCCATACAGATTGCTATAGACCCACAGATACAACAGGTCATTGATATCCAAGTGGTAGACATTCCTGATGCTTATGGAATTATTTTGGGAAAGGAGTTCACTAAGGCGCTGAATGGATATACCGCCACAGACCTTTCTCACATGTGGCTGCCATGGAAGGGGCTGCCAAATCAAATCTGTATCGACCGTGAGCCCCGTATGAAGTATATGATCACAGAATACAATAATCTCAGTGAGGTGTTGTTTGTCGAGACTGATTTAGGGAGCTACCACCCTTTCACCTACCAAAATGAGCTTGAGCTTTAGGAAGCACTACAGATGAAGTATTGCTGGTGTTGTGCAGTCCCTCGGCCAATTCCCCACGAATGCCCCTAGACACAGAAACATTGGTAGAAGCTGATGATGAGCCGGATAAGGATGACGACTAGGGACTACTCAATGGCTTCCAGGAGTTCATGGAAAATTGTGCAAGGGATCAGCTCAGCCTAGGAGCTCAAATGAATTTCCAGGATCTCTTATTACTAAACTGGTGCAGGGTTCACAATGCTACTCACTCCAAGTTTGACTGTTGCTTGTCTCAAGCAGCAGTGGTGAATGTTAGAAAATTAGCTAGCCCCCAAACAAAAATGCTAAAGGAGACACCGACAGAACTGCCTATTGATCATTGCCTCAAACCAGAAAACTCCCCTAAGATCACAAGGCCTGCCGTCCAACCGAAAAGGAACGAAAGCTCAATCAGACATGAAGATAAGGAATCCTCCGCATGCTAGACACTCTGATTTGATGGATCAAAGTCAAGGCAAGGAGCTGGAGCTAGATTCAAACTCATCAATCCAATGGGTAAGACATTTCTTGCTACTCACCGATTACAGTTTTATTGCACTAATAACGTAGCGGAATACGAGGCATTAGTCATGGGCCTTCTTATGGCCTTGAAGAAAAATATCAAAACGCTGCAAGTCTTCGAGGATTCCGCACTTGTAGTTAACCAGGTCAGGAAGTTGTACTCTTGTCATGATCGGAGACTCACAAATTATAGGCATAGAGTTTGGGATATCTTAGAGGGCCTAGATGCATTCAATATACAATTGATCCCTCATGCTCATAATTGCACAGCTGATGCCTTAGTTCAAGAAGCCAGCACTCTACAACCCCTCTCTTTGTCTGGGCTCAAGAAATTCACTATTGAGTTAACATCCATGCCATCAGTCCTAGATAATGTTACCTATTTATAGGTCTTCAATAACAACAAGCATATACTCCAGTTCATCACAAGTTCCAACCTCAAAACCAACATGATCCACAGAGGCATGGTTCAGCTGGAGTGCGTATTTGATTTAGATCAGATTAGGGATCAGGATCAGCAAATAAAAAGGGAGGCTATAAACAACCAGTGCAATGCTCATAACCTTGGGATAGCCGAGGATACCAGAAATGTTTTTATCGGAAAGGTGTGCACGCCTGAAGAAAAGAAGGGAATTATGGACGCATTGCAAAGATACCATGATGTGGTGGCATGGAGCTACCAAGATTTAAAAATGTACGACACCTCTGTCATCACACACACCATCCCTCTCAAGACCAAAGTGAGGCCCTTCCGCCAACGGTAGCGCCCCATCAATGCCTTGCTAGAACCTGTCATTTACAAGGAGGTGCAGAAATTGCTCTCAGTTAGAATTATTTTTCCCATTAGGCATTCCACATGGGTGGCCAACTTGGTCCCTGTCAGGAAAAAGAATGGAGAAATTAGATTATGTGTGGATTTCCACAATCTAAACTGTGCCTTGGAGAAAGACAACTATCTAGTGCCTTCGCTGGATGAGGTGCTGCAGATCGTCAATGACTCCTAGATGATGTCTTCCCTCGACGGATACTCCAGGTATAACTAGATAATGGTGCAATATGGGGATCATCACAAGACGACATTCACCACTAAGTGGGGGACATTCGCATACAGAAGAATGTTGTTTGGGCTCATCAACGGCGGTGCCACTTTCCAACATGCCATGGATATCACCTTCAAAGACCTAATTGGCAAGTGCATAATCATCTACATCGATGATTTGACCATATTTTCTAAGAAGCAGGGCGATCACATCTCTGACTTATGCAAGGTATTTCAGAGATGTAGAGAGTTTGGGGTTTCCCTAAATTCCAAGAAGTGCATTTTTGGGGTGACCAAAGGCAGGTTGCTCGGGCACATCATTTCGAAGCAAGGAATCTCTATTGATCCTGAGCGTATCGAGTCCTTACTCAAAATTCAGCCCCCCCGGGTAGCAAGAAGGAATTAAAATCTTTCTTTGGAAAGATCAACTTTGTCCAGAAATTCATCACAGGTTTCGCAAAAATTGTCAAACCTCTCAATGCCATGCTCAAACAAGATGCCAAAGTTGAATGGACACCTGACACTAAACAATCCTTTGAAGAAATCAAATGGGCCATTGCTGAGGGACCTATGTTAGTTAGCCTGGATTATCTGAAGCCATTTTACATTTACTCATTTACTTCAGAACATTCTTGTGCTAGCATGTTGACCTAGAAAGACGTTGAAGGAAACGAGCATCCGATCACCTTCATGAGTGCTCTCCTCAAAGATGCTGAATTACATTACCACAACATTGAAAAGCAGGTGTACGCCCTTGTCAGGGGGTGAAGAAATTTAGACATTACATTCTATGCAACAACGTGTTCGCCATTGTCCCCGACCCAGCAGTAAAAATGTTGCTCATGCAAAATGAATTGGGCGAACGAAGGGTTAAGTGGGTCATCCTGCTACAAGAGTATGATATGGAGATCCAACTGATGAAATTGGTGAGAGGGCAGGCACTCACCCGCATAATTGCCGAAACAGCAGAAGTTGGACCTGAACTCACGGTACAACAGTACCAGCTTGAAGATGTCTCCCTGGGAGAATGGTACCAAGATGTCATTTACTATCTGTTGAATCATAAGTGCCCGCAGCACCTGTAGGGAGTCCAAAAGCGGGCCCTGAGATTAAAAAGTAATGGTTACATGTTACATAGTTCCATTCTCTACAAGAAGAACCACGAAGGAATTTATTAGAGATGCCTTAGCATGGAAGAAGCAGAACGCGTCTTTAAAGAATTTCACAATAAATTTGGCATGGGCCATGGTTCTGGTTCCTTCACGGTGCATCAAATATTGAGAGCAGGGTACTATTGGCCAACTGTTTTTAAGGATGCCCATTGCCATGTTTGTTCATGTCACACATGTCAGACCGCTACCACCAAGGAAAGGAATGTTGTCCCACTACAGCCTGTGTTGGAGGTAAGGCCTTTTGTGCAATAGGGTCTTGACTTCATCAGTTTGGTAAGCCCTCCATCATCTGTGAGACACAGGTACATTCTTACCGCTACTGATTATTGTACTAGATGGACATAAGAAATAGTATGTAAGCAATGCACAACCGAAGTAGTTACTGATTTCTTGGAAAGTTTCATTTTAAATCGCTTTGGTTGTCCCTATGCTTTGGTATGTGATAATGGACCTGCATTTGCTTCATTAAAATTTGCTAGCTGGGCGTTTGACTATGGGATAGCCCTTAAATTCTCATCCAATTACTACCCTCAGGGTAATGGCCTTGCTGAATCCACGAATAAGAATCTGATTATTGTGATCAAAAAGTTGCTAGATAGGAATCCCAAGGATTGGCATACCCAGCTCCGTTTCACCCTTTGGGCTAATCGCACTTGCCACAAGGCTGCCCTTGGCAATTCTCCATTCCACCTTGTCTATGGCCTAGAGCCCATATTCCCCATCCATCTAAAGATTCCTTCTCTTCAATTCATCAACAATTTTTATGAGGGAGGAGATCGTAGGGAAGCTCGGCTAGCTGAGCTCTTACATTTAGAGGAAGTCTGAAACCACGCAATAGAAAATTTCACCAAACATCAAGGCGTAGTGAAGAGATGGTTAGACCGCCGAGCCAAAATAAAGGCCTTTAGAATTGCATATATGGTTCTATATTGGGACAAGGCCCATGAGAAGAAAGGGGGACACAATAAATTCGACAAGCTTTGGCTTGGTCCCTTTCAGATAGCTAAGATTTTGGGAGACAATGCCTTCCGCCTAAGGACCTTAACTGGTGAGAGTGTCCCGTTGCCAGTCAATGGACAACACCTGAAGGATTACTTCCAGGCTTGAGCTCCGTCGAGCTCTTCATTGTAAATACTTGTACATAGGTTAGATTAGTTGCTTTCTTGCTTATTTGTGTTTTGTTTGCGTCACTTTTTGTTTTCCCCCTCCCAACAATTTTGTTTCGAAAGATGTTTCATGCTCCTTTGCGGTGGCCGTGCTTGCTTGACGATCGGTTCACTTTGCTATCCGTTCTTTGTGTTCTTTGGCTAAACATTCAATTTAATTATCAGTCTTTGCAAATCTATCCACGAATGATTTCCTTGTTTGAACTCTTCCCAGAACTTGACCCTTAGCTAGATCTTCTTACCCACATCTTGGATCCCGCACAAAGCACATAATAATAATTTCTGAAGGATCGTACTATGGTTGTTGTGACACCCCAGTGAGTAAAAAATCTTAAGTCTACTCCAATGACCACTGTAGTCTCAAACCCATTGTAGGCTTCAATGCTTACCCGGTTGAACTAAATGGTAAAAGAGAAGTGAAATATCAAAGCAAAAAGGAAAAAGGGAAACTCTGAAAAAAGGAAATAAATGACCGTATGGGTGTTCGAGTAACTCTACCGGGGCTATGGACGCCCAGTTGGCAGTAGAGCAATATCCATGAGGTTGCAGCGACAACTCCGTTAGGGCTATGGATGCCTGACTGGCAGCGAGGCAATGTCCAGGTTACTTTTGGTGTTAGGCGATTTATGTAGCTCACTCGGTTGAACTGGTAACCTTGGTCACTATCCTTAGGAAAGGAATGAATTCACTACACACAATTCTGAGATGTCTTGTAAGCTGACCCAATTAAGGATCTCGTTCTCTCGGATTCATCTTTGGAAGCTACTCTTGGTCTACGAAACTAGAGATTCTGGGTCCTGAATGAATATTTATCCCTAGAACGCTCCGGAGCGTTCTCCAGCGGAGTCACCATTTGTTGTGCCCTCAGCACACACGCCCCGTTCGGAACGGGGACCCTTTTTTCTTTCGCCTCATTGGGTCTTTTGGGGCCGCCTCATTTTGCATGCCCCTCTTTTTTAATTTTTCACATGGTCAATGTTGCTCCAAAGTTCCATTATAAATCGATCATGCCTCTACTTTTGCGTTTTCTGCTGCCTTTCGGGGCCTTGGGGAGTCCCTTTGGCATTTTTTCCCTGAACCTCGGGGTCCACCCTTTGGCGTTCGTCAAGCATCTTCTCAGACCTCGGGGTCCACCCTGTCATCCGCCGTCTGAAGTTGTTCTAAATTTTCTGGGCGGCGCCTGCCCCTCCGGGCCCCGGACTCCAGAAGTCCGCTTCCAGACTTCCCTCTTGATTTTTCTGGCCACGATGGCGAACCTCCTGCGGTGACCTGCCCCTGGGTCCCGCCGTCGCCTTCGCCGCCCACGGTATAATCTCCCCACTGTCCGCCATGGGACCTTCCGGGCCTGTCCGTGCGGAGTTTCGTTCCTGAAACTCCGTGACGGTTTCGCCACTCCTAATGGCGGACATGTGCCAGCTCCCCACCCTCTGGGCCGGGGGACCCTCTTCGCCGTCGTCATTCAAAATTGGTGAAAATCATCTGACGGCAAATCCCTTGCATCCTCACGGCTGTCGGGCCCTGGCTTTCTCGCCGCCGTCGCTGACCTAATTTCAAACCTACCAACTTTCCTGCAGCCATACAGACATTTATTGTGGTATTAATGGCGGTCGGGGTATAAAATGCCCAATCCATTGAAATCATTTTCACAATCTGAATTGAAGCGAATTGCGCAAGCCAAAGCATCTGGAGCCCGCAGCGTTCGACAAGCGTCGCGATCGTTACCCTGAGCATCACTTCAATCAACATCGGTGGATCCCACGCCTCACCACTTAGCATATTCGAGGTAGGTTGCTCACCTGTTATTCTCGAGCTCCATTTCGTCATTTTGGGGGGATTTAAATGAATTAAATAATTGGTTAGGATGAGATAAGTGGAAGAACACTAAATTGCACCCATAACCCATGTCTTAAAAATATGCAAAACCCCTTAGATCGCCCTCACCGCCGATTTAGAACTTTTTCGTGGTGCGACCGTTCTTCACACAGGGCAATCTGCTACGCCGGGTATGAGGCCCGTCTTTGCCGTCAAAACTTCAAAACGTCAAAACACCCACTGACGATAATCTTCCTCTCTGGGCCTGATCCGTCGGGCTTCCCTGCCCGGGCATCCGTCCACTTTTCACTGAGCTCTAACTGCCAAAACGCTCTGCCTCCCAGGTTTCCAGATCTCGGCATCTGCTCCACCGTTAGGGCTTGAAACCTGGCTCACGTCCTTCGTTCATCCTGGGTCCAGACCCTCGGAGTTCTGTCTTTGAGGTTCCCTCAGAGGTCCGCCCTCTCTGAACCATGAGCGTTGCCGGGCGTCCCACCCTCTGGGCTCCACCGGTGCTTCCACTTTTAAACCCTTGGTAGATTGAAATTTGACCCATCGTTTTTGCCTCCGAGCCCTGGATGTCAGGCCTCCACTCCTCATTTTTCATTGTTTCTCAAGTTCGAGGTCTTTCGATGAGCTCTCTGATGCCTTCCGGCCCTCCGGGCCCTACCTACCTCTCTGTCATTGCCTTGTTCCTTTTGAAGCCACTGCTTTCGCACTCCCGGGCCCCAACTACCAGACTTCCATCCTCGGAATTTCGTGAATCTCTTGCCATCAAAAATTCTCCCCCGTCCGCCTGGTCGCCAGAACCCAGGCCTCCATTTTCTGTCTGGCCTTGCCGAGACTCCTCACTACCGTGAGACCTTCCGGGCCCAGCCGTCTGGAGTTCCATTCCCGGAACTCCATGATGGTCCCGCCGTCCTCCACGGCGGAACCCTGCTGGCCTCCCTGCTACTGAGCCCCAGGCTGCTCCTCGCCACTGCCATTTTAATCAACGAAAATCTCACAGCGGCCGGCACGTCGCATCTTCCCGTCCTCTGGGCCCCGCCACGCCAAAGCCGCCAAGCCTGAACGAACCTATCCTCAGCCACCTTTTTTCCCTTTGGGTCCCGGGCCTTAGACTTTCACCCCTAGATTTCTGTTGTCTATCAGTCGTCTCCATCTGCCATCTTCTGGCAGCCCTCTGGCTTGAAAATTATGGTGCCCCTTAGATCGACCCAAACAAGCTCAAATCCAGAATCTGACTTCGACCCACTTCCCAAATATATGCTCTTCTCCATCATGGGCCTTCTAAAACATTAAAATTTTGCTAGGAAGGGTCTCTGGGGCTTTCGCCCATGTTTTCCCTTCCAGACAGCATTCCTGCCAGGGAAGTCCAACCCTCTGGGCCCGAATCGTCCAAGTGCCTTGAAACAAAGGTCAATAATATCTAGAAATGAGATTTATGATGTACTTGATTGATTAGTTAGGTGTTATCTTTGAGATATGGACTAACATGAACGCTTTGATGTTTTTTTGCACTGACTTTGCCCTTGCTTGCAGAATATATGGAATCGGCTGCAGGAACTTCAGGGGCCTCCACCGAAAAGGATAAGGGCAAGAAATCAGGGAGGACCGCTCGAGGAAAGAAAGACAAGGATCAAATGAAGTACCAATTCCAGGGTGAACTTCTCCACTCAAAGGTCTCGACGGACTGGAATGAGATTTCAGATACAAACATTGGTCAGGTTGACATAGATGAATTCACTCAGAGGGTCAAGGTCAACCCTACAACAAAGAATGCCAGACTAATACAAAAGAGTGGAATAGCCAAGGCTGTTGACTTCCCTCCCTCTCTAGTGATGGTTTGTCAAGAATCCTATCAAACATACACCAAAATGATTGTGGATAAGGAGGGAAATGTCCTCGTAGACATGTCACCAGAAGGGATTGCCAAAAAATTTCACATTCCCATGTTCCCACATATGGAGGTCCCCATGTTAGAGTAGTGTCAAGCGGCATGGGATGCTAATCCGTCAGGGTGCAAGAAATCAATCAACCTCCTTTGGCTTAAGGAGAAATGGGGCAGCGCTACGAAGGTTCCCCAAGAACTCTTCCATAGCGATTTCCATGAGGACTATAACGATCTGGTAAATATGCTGAGCAGGGTCATGGGTCTCCCAGCAGCCACCTACTTCTAGGAATGGATGGCCTATTACATTGAGCAGATCCTACGAGGGAATGAGGACGTTAAAACCAAGGTCTCATTCTACTGGGGAGGCATCATTAGCAACTTCTTCCATAAGTAGTTTGTCAATGTCAAGAAGAGCTCTAAGTTTTACATGACCTCCTACCTGGTATATTCCATGGCAGGTCAAAGATAATACAGCGGGTTGTTTTTAGCACCCGATTAGGGGCACAAGCGAGGGCTCAAACTGTTCGACAAATACCCTCAACTCTAATACCACAACTTCAAGAAGGAGTACTATCAGGTCAATGACGCCTTCATTGGCCATATCATCATATTGATCGCTGGAGACTTCGAAAGGAGGGTCTCCCACAGCGCTAGGGCACTCTTAAAAGAATATGCCTTCCTATTCATCCAGTTCCCCAAGTTTACCTACATCTAGGCCAAGGGTTTCACGAAACAGCCAAATAAGCTACCACGATACCCAAATGATATGATCATCCTCCTGGAGCTTTCTCGATAGCTACAACACATCCAAGCCATATTCAACAATAAACACATCACATGGATCTCCTACCCCATGACCCTCGGCTAGGGCCTGTACCGATTACAGACTTCCCAATGTGCCATTAATTCTGAGAAGGAGCTCAAGGATTACAATTTCGACTGGTACACTGCCCTCCCATGGATGGATCCACATGGCCACATCAGGAAGGCACTGGGGCCAGCATATGCCCACCAATACCACATTGAAGATTTCTGGGCAGACTGCAAAGATGACAAAGAGGTCCGCGCAAGAAACTATATGTGCATGACGGTATTATTCCTAAGAAGAGTGCAACATTTCCAGGTACCGGACCAAGTCAAGGAGGATGAGTCCACTATCATGCACCCAAGGTACCCTGCAGTTGCTAACCTGCCAATACCGTCGATTGACTGGGACAAAAAAGAGGTCGATGACCTAGATACCATCACCCAGCCAATGATAACCCATACTAAAGAGTGGTTCGTTGGGTAGGTGGCGCACCTAAAGTGGCAAGGAGTAGTCCTGACATATGAAGGGCTCAAGAGCGAGCCAAGTACCATAGAGGACGTTGCCGCCACCACATCAATTGGTGAGACCTCCAAGTCTCCCCCCGTCACCAGGTCCCAGAAAAGGAAAGGGACAGAGACCATGCAGTCTGCAGATCCCAAGGAGTAAGCAAAGAAAGAGACAGGAGGATCATCTCCCAAAAGGCTCAAGCAGATAGTGGCTATGACAGAATTGTAGCCTCTCTTGCTTCTCCCTCCCCCTCTTGGTGCACCGCCCACCTCCCAGGCTACGATCACCTCATCTCTGCCGATGGTGGACATTTCTGTCCATCTTGCCCCTTCGCCCTCAGCAGGGTCAGTGGTCATCATTGATTCCTCTTCTGGCATGACCACTCCTCCTTCCTCTGCCACCATGTCTCCAATTACATCCCTCCCTCTGGCAACAATAACATCGCCTGTTCCCCTTTCCACTATACCTGAGGCTCTCACGAGGCACATGCAGAGTCTTCCCCCTGAGCTCTCACAGACCCTAATGGACCCCGCTCTCCAAGCAGCCCTTGCCCAAGCCCTCGCAATAGCTCAACCTTCACAACCGCCAATAGGGTTGCCGGCCATGGAAGCTACAATGTAGATTTCAAAAGAGTTGGAGGAGTGAGAATGGGAAGCCTCGAAGTCTATTGAGGAGGAGGCTGACAAGTATCACGAGCACCCCAAGTACGAGCACTGAACCATTAACAAGGTGGTCTACGAGGGAGAGGAGACAGGCTCTTCTGAGAGCGGAGATGAGGAGGGTGGCTCGGGTGCCAAGGAAATCATCCAAACTTTTGATGAGGACCTTGAGGAGGAAATGGCACAGCAGCTGAAGAACATTGGGGAGGAAACAGAAGAGTCGCCCCATGGTGAAGAAAGGTAGCCACCGGAGGAGAAACCATATAAGGATTTATCTAAGGCTGAGACCCATGCTGTAAAGATCCTCGAGGCCAAGGCTACTGAAGAGAAGAAAGAAGAAGAGGCAGCGAAAGAAGAAAGTCCCACCTGACAGCCGTCCACCAAGCTGCTCGTCAAACACCTCATGTTTATTCGTGACTCCAATGAAGAGGATGAGGATGCTACCAAAGAGAAAGAAGAACCTCAAAAGGAGGAGGCATAATTCTTTCCTTTGACTGAGAAGGGTGAGGGCAGCCATGATGTGCCTAATGATAAATTAGCTATGCCCGATTGGTTGGAGAAACAACTTGAGAAGACGACTCCTGTTCTGAAGGACCTAAGGGCAAGATTGGAGGCCATCTTGGCTCGATCCCTGAGCATAACAAAGATGAAGAAGAAGCCGAAGGTCAGATCCAAGGTAACAATGGATGCTTACGGCTCCCGAGCAGTGCAAGTTGCAACGCCTATAGTTGGCCAAACAGGGGTGAGCTATAATATCTCCACCATCGACCTAGAGACATCAACTAGAGAGAAAAAGGTCAAGCACCTTAAGGAGTCGATGGCCACGGTGGTGCACCTGATCAAGCAGGACAAGGTCTCCAAAGATGAGCTTAAGGCGCAGGTTGCAATGTTAACAGATTATATCCAACATTGGTCCTCAGTGGACGACCTGCCCACCACCTCCACGGCTGCACCATAGTTACTCTCCAAAGAAAAAATTGACAAAATGGAGAGAAGGAAGAACTTGGAGAAGACCACTGATAATTGGTTCTGACAGGTCACATACGTCAAAAATATGGGGATCAGCAGGGCTGTGCAGACAGCCAACAAGTTCTTGGACCTGATCCAATCCCTGGAAAGCATAAGGAGGCTCTGCACCAATTTCCCTATGACATACAACTCCACCTTCCTGAGAATTGAAGCCATCCTTCAGATGCCTGAGGACACATGGGAAGAGAAGCTAGAGCTAAAGAAAGAAGATCATTGGCTGGTGAATGTATGGCGCAGAGACCTCGATAACCAGAAGGAGAGGTTGGAGCAAATCCTGAACAAGGTGGATCCAGATATTGAGTGGATTAAGGAAATCCGGGCGGAATGCGCCCAATACCTTAAGCTGATGATGGGCTATGATATGCCCACAGTATAAATGGATGCAGAAAAGATCAAGCCATACTTCCAGGAGAAGATGAAGGACGAGAAAGCCAGAGAAATCACAACAGAATTCCTAAGTTTTGCTGCCCACGCCTTCGACCGATCGGAGCTATTTAGGGACCAAGGCTCGAAGTATGATGAAGATTGGAAGTGACTGGAAGAGAATGCTAAGGAATGGAGTTACCAAGCGTTAAGATGTGAGATCCTCGAGATAGACAAGCTCCAAGCCGTCATCCTCAAATATATAGAGCACGCAGCTTCTAAGGAGCAAGAGGACAGCTCAGCCAAGGAAGAAGACCTTCCTGAAGAGTAGCTACAACAAAGAAAACAATAATCAGCTACAGGACGAAAGAGCTATAGTGCCACCCACTAGAAGACAAAATAGGGAAGGGACAAAATGTATTTTAAATTGTAAATCTATTTGGGGGTAGGTGAAACCCTATTGTGTAATTAATCTTGGCCACATAATGAGAATGAATCTTGGCCATTCATTTGACTTTTTGGAAACTATAAATAGAGCACTCCCCTCATTTGCAAGAGTGAGAGTTGAGTTGTTATAAAGGCATGCTGCAGAAATTTATAAGAAATATCATTGACTTGGTGTATTTTCTTGATTTCTCTCATGCTACTTGATTCATTCTCCAATTTCACATGTTTAGTTTATATCTTATTGCTATTTAGTAAGCTATTTACTTTATTTGGATAAATCTTAGGAATGTTGTTGGGTGATTGTAAAAATTTTTGCTTTGTTGATGATCCCTTAGTCCATATTTTTTGTTGTTTGCTGAAGGTAGATAGCTATGCAAAGTTAGCCTGGACTTAATTTGAAGCTGTTCCAAACACTCATTCTTGATTCATGCATGTATGTGGTGGATGAAGGATGAAATATCTGCAGCCCTTAGAAGATAGCACAATTTCCATGATACTGTGAAATCCCTAGTTAAGTGGGACATTGTTTTGAGGAATTGTCCATTGCAGGAACTCCATTGTCACTATTCATAGCAAGCTTCAAACTTAGGAACTTTTCTCCTCCTTCGCCCTTTTCCTTTTTTTTTTAGTAACTGACCTATGCTATGGCTCATTGCACATTGTAAGGCCAAATCCAACAACTAAATGAAGTTCAAGATTGTTGTTTGAACCTATAGCCAACTCATAATAGATTTTATCCCAAGAACTCCTTTTCAAAGATCCAACTTCATACTTTATGTCCACATTTGGTATTTTTTGTAAGATCGCCTTATGATTCCAGCAAATCACATCAACTACTGAGGTATCTAAGCACTGTCATGACCTAACATCTGAGAGACCTTGGGATAGTGTTCTACAATTTGATTGTGAGAGATTGTCTTTCAAGAGAGGTAGTGCGCCTATGCACTGCCTGTGTTGAGAAGTGCATAAAAACACCATCAACAAGTTCCTCATAGGAGAACATCACCATGAGGACACTACGACACATGTATAAATATGCATCTAGATGTACATTCATTTTTTAATAATTTTTATAGTTGTATATATCAAAGAAAAGTTTGCAATACATTTTAACAATCAAATTGTTTGGTGTACAAATGACACTAATGATGCAAGGGAAATCATCTGTTCCACGAGTACATACATCGACACCGGTCATATTTGGCAACCCTTATGGGGTATTTCGATTTCAATTTGTAAAATTATATATGAAATCATAAATTATTTAACTTGAGTTTTAAATTTATATTTGAATCACATATATGTTTCAAATATTCATGTTGGTTTAGGTGAGTCAATTGGCTTCCATGTCGATTCCTCCTAAGGGATTGTCAAGAACTCCTCCACTATTGAGCGTCATAGACCAGGGGCAGGTACATTCATATTGTAAATTTGTTTAAAGTTTACATTAGTATAGTTACAATTTTATGAGTTTTGAATTCACTAGATATATGAAATGCATGCATGTACACTTGTAAATATTATAAGCGTTAAATGTCTATGTACATGTATGTCTAGGTTGATACCACAATAAGAATGGGAATTGGGCAAACATTTGATGTTGCAGTTACTCGTGAGGCCACTAATTTCAGGGTTGTTTACAAAAATTTCTACACAAAATGTGCAAACTTGAATATATATGTATATATTAACCTAATTCAATTGTACATGCTTTAATTTTGATCTTGTAGGACTTTGTTAGTGCAACTTTTAGCCCTGACCTAGACATAGTTACACCACCAGGAGGACATGTAGAGCAGGTTTTAGATCAATTGGTAATTTAATTTTTTTATTATATTTAAAGTGAATTATAAATTTTAAATTGAATATATACAAAATAAGATATTTTCACATATTCTTTTTCTTTTATAGCATGAGAAACATCTTGTAGTTGAGCATGTATAGACAGGTCCTAGAGAAGAGCCTAGTGCACAACTTTAGAATATGGTACAATTAAAATATGATAAATTGTGAATTAAATTGAATTAAAAAAATTAATTGTAGAGTTGTACATCTAATTTCAAATTTCTTTTTCTTGTTTATGTAGATTGATTTAGAGAATTTAGAGGTTTCTTTAGGCACACCAGAGCATCTAGATGTAGATATGATGGTAATTTAATTTTATGATGGATTATAAATTAAATTGCCATTAAATCATTTTTTATTGTCTTACATCTAATTTCATCTTTCTCTTATGTACAGAGTGTTTTAGGTCATCCACATAGTCCGCATGGTGTGAAGAGGTCTCTTGATTATAGAGACAGTACATGACCTAGAAACATGTGATTTTATGTGTTATATTTGTTTATTTCATGTACCATATTTCTTGTTTATCATGTACTCTATTGAACTTTATTTCATGTGCGCTTAATATATTGGTTTCATGCACTTAATATGTTACATAAATTATGGACTTTATTATTGTTTGAAATTTTAATTTACACATGTACATTTATGCATTTTATGTTCATAGTCAATACATTAATATAGGACATTAATGTGAAATTTAGTGATCTCATACATGGATTAATATAGGACATTTTAATATTTACAATAATCAGTCAATAAATCATAATTTTATAAACCTGAATTGTGTTAAAATATGGGTCAAGTGCACATGGATCTTATGCTTAAAATGTGAGGATGCACTTCCAAAATCTACATAAGTTATTATTTTAATATTATTTGGAAATAATCATGTGAATGTAAAGTCTTTGGATTACTGCATATTTAGATTAATATCAAGTTGGTAATGAAAGTCTTTAACATGTCAAATTTAACTATAGGAAAAATTGAGAACATTTCAAAAAGGAAAAAATAGTTAACAAATCAAAATAATCTTCAAAGTTATAATAATGATTGCTCAAAATACACATGAATTAACATTGTACATGAATAGTAGAAATCTTCCAACATATAAAATCTTCAATATTTTAAAAAAAATTAAGAACATTTCAAAAAGGAAAAATCACTAATATTCTATTTTATTCAAAATTAACATATATATGTAAATAAATATTAAAATTTTAAGGCTTTACTAAAGGTTTTATTGTACAAAAATATAGCAACTTAAATAGATAAGTTTTTCATAATAAATGGACATCTAAAATCAATTTAAAATTATAAAATTAAATACAAAGAAAATATAATAAATTTATACACATAAAATAAATTTTTAAAGCAATATATTTAAAGCTAGCATATCTATATTTAAAAATAAATGTAATTAAGAATTATATTCACATATAACTTTATCATATGAAAAAAATTATATAACATTATTATTATTTACAATTGGGTTATGATTATGATTATGACTTTGTTAGGATTGGGGTTCAATCAAAATTCTAAGATAAAGCTTGGAGTAATGGTTAGCATAGGGTTAGATCAAGGTTAGATTTAGGGTTAGGGTTCAAAAGGGTTCAATTAGGATTAGAATTCAATTAAGATTAAGGTTACTTTAAGATTAGGATTAAGGTTAGGGTTATAGGATAAAGCATTGGGTAAAGGTTAGGATTAGGACACAACTAGAGTTAGGGTTAGGTTTCAATTAGGGTTAGATACAACAAGGCTTAGGGATAGGATTAATTTTAGGACAGGGTAAGGGTTCAATAAGGGTTGGGTTAGGGTTCAATTAGTATTACAGTTAGAATCAGCGTTCAATTATAACTCTAATTAAAATTCTAATCCTAACCCTAACAATACCATAGAAGATTAGAGAATAAAAGCATAAATAAATACTATAGATAATAGTTCATGTAACACTAATTTATAAGTTGTCAAAACAAATAATGACGTTTTAAGGGGGTGTCTAAAGGGGTCATAATAGAACGTCTTAAGGGGATGTCTTAAGGGGTTATAATATGTCTTAAGGGGATGTCTAAAGGGGTCATAATAGAATGTGTTAATTAAGGGGATGTCTTAAGGGGTCTTAAGGGGATGTCTAAACGGGTCATAATATAACATGTTAATTAAGGGGATGTCTAAAAGGGTCATAACAGAACATCTTAAAGGGATGCATTAAGGGGTTATAATATGTCTTAAGGGGATGTCTAAAGGAGTCATAATAGAACGTGTTAATTAAGGGGATGTCTTAAGGGGTCTTAAGGAGATGTCTAAAGGGGTCATAATAGAACATGTTAATTAATGGGATGTCTAAAAGGGTCATAATATAACATCTTAAGGGGATGTCTTAAGGGGTCATAATACGCCTAAATATATAGAATATTTATTTGATACATAGAAGTACATAGAGTATGTTTAATTTTGTAAGTATGTATGTACATATATGTCATCTCAAAATGATGTTTACAAAATTTGGATATGCCATCTCAAGAACATCTCAAACTTCGTGGCTAGAATGTAGTAGGTCTTCACACCACCTGATATCAAAAAGGTACAAGCAATATCAATGAAATCATCAAAACATACATATTTTAATTTATATAAAACTATCTATATGTACAAAACTCAAGTACCTGCATTTAAAAGTATTCCACACATGTTTGTAGGTTGAATCCAGCATCCTCTCCTTTTTGTTTCAAAGTATGAGATCAATGCAATGATGGATTTAGGATACAAAAAATGACAATAAATCAATTTTAACTATTAATGTCCAAGCAATATCAATATGTAATCAAAACATGTATTTAAATATAATTTAACTGATAATTACCTGTTTTTACCAAGTATTCCATGTTGTCTAGGTTGAATTTGCATGGACTAGATCCTTTTGTGATTATGCCTTAAGGATATATAAAAGAACAATTTAAATCAATTTCAACTAATAACACACTTGACCAATGTCAAACATGTATTTAATGTATTTAAAAGGACAAAATAAAACTAAAACTATATTTACCTATATTTACTTGATCCATTGTACCATCTGCATCCTCTCTTTTTTGCAATGCATCTATGATTGCCTCATGCTCTTCCATAGAAATTGACCATAGCAATTTTTTTGAAGGTCTTCCATGATACTGCTCTAGTTTTATATTTTTCGCCACCACCAAATGTGAATAATGCATAATATTTTTATGTGTTTCATAGTCTTCAAATTCAAGTAGACCATTCTTTCTTCTCAAGTATTTTCGTAGACAAGTGCCAACAACCACCATCGATCCTATTGGAAAACATGTTCAAAAACCATCATCAAATAACTTCTCAAAATTTACTTAAGGGGATCGAAGACTTTTTCTTAAAAATTGCTTAAGGGGATCTAAAACTTGTTATCAAAATTTGCTTAAGGAGGTGTCTTAAGGGGATCACTATACCTGTTGGATAATGAAATCCATCATAATCTTCTTGAGGTGTTAACAAATTATGTTTAGTTTCCACACAACGAGCCAACCAATATTTTGTTTTCTCTTCATTCCCCTTAGGTGCAATAACTGCATACACATGTCCTACAAACAAAATTCGATTTAATAACTTGTGCATATCCATATAAATAATTTAGTATTAAAAAATAACTTAATAAAGAAAAATAAAATGAAATAAATTAAATTAAAATTGCCTTCTTGTACAAGGTCTGAAACACGATCATAATCTTCAGATGCAAACAATTGATCATTTTCTTCAATAGTTTTTTCATATTAATTATGTGCTTCTACAGGTGTCAACGATCTTTGCTCCCACTATTCAACCCATTCTATATTTTCGCAAGCTTCCCAATCTCCTAAGATACAAAAATGGCAAAAAAATGAAAGCTGCCTTGTCCAAATAGTCCATGTGCTTGTTGTTGCACTCCTAAATGAATGCCATTTAGTAGACCCACTAATTGTCTCACAATCAACTCTAGATACAATGTTCTCTTCTTCCACCAACCAAAAGAATCGATGAACTATAGAGTAATCACTTGAACTAGGTGTGCAGATAATCTTCTATTACACCAATCCACAATCTCATGTGCATTTTTAAATTTTACTGAATCCTCAAATTTTAATTGTTCTCTAGCAAGAATTCTTTTGACACACGCACCAGCTCCATCATGTTCTCCTTTACCATGCCCAGCTTCAAAAAAACTCCATATATGTTGGACATTAAGTTCCTTGTGAACCCTACTTAACCAATAGAACATTCTAGCATTTTTGAACTACCCCGTACAATTATCTGACCATATGAGGTGTTCTTTCATATGGATTCCTCTTTCTCTTAAATTTCTATAAAATATACTAAAACAATATTGAACAAACTCTTATGAGTGTAACTGATTGTCACTAAAATAAAAATGACACTCCCTCAAAACTTTTCTATCATCCTCAGTGCTATCATCTGCATGTCTAAAAAATATGGACAAACATAGCTACTTGCACTGAATTATAATATTGAGATTGAATTTCCTCTTGTGGAGCGAGAGTATAATTCTCCGCAAAATCAACCACTGAAAGTATAGTACCAATTGGAAATGTGTTTCTACGTGCGTGAAATTGGCCATCAAGGCATCAAGCATGTTCAAAGTGCATAACATATTTTGGTACAATTTTATTATTAAATTCACTCATAAATGCATGCGCACTAACTTTTTATGTAACTAAATCACAATGCTTTCCTATTTTTCCATCTTTTAAAGAATAGTGAACATTCCTAAATATTTTGATGTCTACTAATTGTTGTCTAAAATCATGATCAACACTTTCATGCAAACAAATTCTTAAAAATGAAAGATTTTCGTAGTTAATGCATTGTCCAGAAATACAAGAACTTAAATAAAATAATTTATCATTAGATTTTTTACAAAACAAACCTGAAATAAACTCTTATTGCTTCAGGTGGCATATCAATACCACAATCATGTATAATCATGTTAGAATGCAAGGTACAACATATATATCAAAAAACATAAAAATAACGAAATTGAACATGCATTTTACAACAACAAGATATTTGTTGCTTATTACTTTTTACATACCAAGGTTTACATTTTTCAAAAGACCTTTGACTTATTTTAATATTACCAGGTAACACTGAATCGCTACAAAATTTTCTATAAAATTTAGTTTATGTTGTATCTAATAGGTGTTTTGGGTGAGCATCACGAACTTTGGATCCCACCCTTAATTTTAAAACATCTCTAGTAGTAGATGAAACCCTAGTATTATCATGCCAATATTTTTTTATCAAATATTTAATTTCAACATTCAATTTTATATCAGACCTCAGTAGTCGTCCACTGAAACTCCAACATTGATTGATAGGATCATTTTCTATACTTTCTCTTCTCTTTGCCGCTCTTAGTAATGTTTAAGGATGCATTTTTAAAACTTCACTAATATTTCTTACCATTCTTTTATTCAAAGTTGTTTTATTAACTATAGCAGTAGTTATAGCTCTTCTTGTTGCGTTTTTATCTTTAGATCGGCTATTTTTCCCAATAGATTGAATGGCACTAGCAACAATAGACATAGAATGTTTTAATGATTGATCTTTTCTTTTTGGTTTAACATAAAAGCCTAACCTTTTCATTACTTTCCTCATTTTTTGCATTCTCATCAATTTCATCATTAGTTGACATTGAAATGCAATTTTTTTACGATAAAAGAATTTGGTGTATATTCTATTCGCATGTGTTCTTATTTTCCTCCAAGAAATTTGACAGAAGATTATCGAAAACACCACTTCAAATTTTAAAAAAGTATTTTCATTAAATTCAACATCACATTCTAGATTTTTCATCTCATTTTCATCTTCATCTCTATTTTCATTTACATTTTCATCTTCATTTTCATCAAAAAAATAGTTTTCATTTTCATCAACAAAATGGTTTTCATTTTCATTTTCATCTTCATTTTCATCAACAAAGCGGTTCTCATTTTCATTTTCATCAACAAAACGGTTTCATTTTCATTTTCATCTTCATTTTCATCAATAAAACGGTTTTCATTTTCATTTTCATCAACAAAATGGTTTTCATTTTCATTTTCATCAACAAAACGGTTTTCATTTTTCATTTTCATTTTCATCAAAATATAGGTTTTGTTTTCATTTTCAAGAAAATGATCATTTTGATTTTTATTTGCAACAAAATATTTTTCTTTTTGTTTTCTCAACAAATTCTATAAAATTTTCATCTCTCTGAATATAGTCAATGTCAACATCATTAAGTCCAACATCTTGTAAAACTTCTACATACAAATTTACCATTTCACTAACATGTGGATTTGAAGACGTACCTAGATTTGTGCATATTGAAACATTCTTCTTAACATTCAAAGAGGGATTTGAAGACATAGTAGTACTTGTTTGTATAATCATATTCTTCTCCAAATTGACTCCTTGCAAATTAGCTTCATCTACATCTATGGTATCTTCAATGTTTTCATCTTCAATAGTTGTTGAATTGGTTGCTCCACCATCGTTCATTGATTTCATTCTCATTCTTCTTTCTCTTTTCTTTTCTCTCTTTTCTCTATTTGCTTCAACTTCTTGAGGAGTCAATGTCTTTCTTCTCTTATTACGAGCTTTATCTCCCATAATTATAAAATTCTCAAGCACAAATGAATGTTAATAGTGAAATACTTCAAAATATTCAATCCAAATTAGAAGTTGAATACCTATTAGGACAAAATTCTTCCTCTTGTGTTCCTCAAAACAAGTAGAAAACTACCACAATTCCACTTTAAAAATTGTTTTCTTCATGCTTCCTTTGAAAAATTCAATCCATATTGCAAATTGAAACCTTTTGTTCCTCCAAACAAGCACAAAAATAACACAATTTCACTTCAAAAATGGTGTAGATGATGCTTCCTTTGATAAAATCAACCAAAAATCAAATTCACCACCTGTAAATACAATAACTTATGAAAAATAATTCATTTTTAGTGCTCTTGGCCATACATGTGAAGTTGCAAAGTTGCAAACTTCACAGTAATTTTGCACAGTGTATTTAAATAAAATAAGCGGGATCTTGTTTATAAAATGGGATCCCGCTTACTATAAAATGGGATCCCGATTATAAAATGGGATCTTGTTTATTAATAATTGGGATCTCGCTCTATAATTGGGATCCCATTCACTGACATTGAATGTCGGAGCCGTTGTAAAGGTAACGAGATCTCGTTTATGAAACGGGATCCTGTTCCATTCACAACGGTCTGAATACTGTCGGATGGGAACATGATCTCGATTATAATACAGGATCCCATTTATTAATAAACAAGATCCCGTTTATTAATAAACTAGATCCAGTTTATTAATAAACGAGATCCCGTTTTATAATTGGGATCCCGTTTATTTAAATTTGAATTTTGTTTTGCATTGTGGTCGGGTTTTTGCCAAGGTTTTTGGTTCAGGAAAAGCATTTGAATTTTGAACCTAGGCCTTCAACCTGGTTTGACCTACAAATTGAAGGCCCTAACAATGCCAAAGAAAAATACCAACTTTGGACATATGGCTAACGACCTTTTTTGCATAATTTTCTAATGAAATTAAAACCCATTTTAGATGAAGCAATACAGATTCTAAATATGTAATTTTTTTTTGCAATTGAATTATTTTTTCTATTTTTCAATTAATTTCTAATGAAACTAGTCCATAAACTTGAATTATCAGGTTTTTTTAGTATTTTAATAACTTTTGGTCAACATAACATTTTGTTGAACGGATTGCACGAGAACAAACTTCAGACAATTCTTTTCAATTTAAAAAAAAAAAGATAAAAAAAATAATAAGTTTAGGTCATCTTATGCGTGTTGTACACAACGATTTTTCAAAACGACAAATATGCCTAATAAAAATTTAATTAAAAAAAAAAATTCAATAAAAAATTACAAAAAAATATCAAAAACGAGCTTCAGTGAGTCACAAATCTTTTCCCAAAAGTATTTTTAAAAATATGATAATGTAGGTAAAAATATGGATGTCGTACACTTTCATGGTATGGTAAAAAAAAATGACTTTTAAATAGTGGATTTTAGAAACACCTATTGAAACTCAATTTTTACAATCTGGGTATTGAAATAAATTACATATTTGGAAACTAGACTTCGAGTACTACATTTTATGATTAGTGACTTTTTGGAAGATTCCATCTCTAAGTGCTTCAAATTTTAAGGTCAAATGTGTCAAATGCTTAAAATCAGGGAAAACACTTCCACTTTTTGGCCAAAAAGTGGACTCAACTTCTTGTTGAGATCCACTAGAAAAAATACTAGAAGAAATAGGAATTCCAAGGTAGGTAAAAGGGAGAGATCCAATCTAAAACCTCAACATATGAGAAATCCTTTGTTGAATAGGTTGTAGAGTATTGAAGAAGAAAATGGAAATATTATCTTTATTAATCCTTTGACTAGAAGAGACAAGATAAGTACCCAAGGCCTTGAACAAATTAGTAGATTTTCTAACCTTAGCCACACCCATCAAAGTAGTATCATCCACAAATTACAAATTTGATTAAGGAAACCATTCCCCAACCCCCAACTCTAAAGAATACCCAACAGCACATTACGCTTCAACAATCTTCCCAATCCTTTAGCAAGGATAAAAAATAAATAAGGGGAAAGAGGATCCCCTTGATGAAGGCCTCTAGAAGCACCAAAAAGAGAAGAAGGCTCACCATTTATCAGCACTGAAAAGGATGTGGAGGTGACATAACACATAACCCAATAGGCACATTCCTCGACAAAACCAAAGACAATAAGAAATTTATGGAAGAAGGACCACTTAACTCTCTCATGAGCCTTTACCATATCTAGCTTGATGAGCATAACCTTTTCTTTGGAGGAAGCCATGGAATGAATAGTTTCAGTAGCAATCACCAGTCCATCCAAAACCTACTAATCCACCACAAAGCAAATCTATTCATTAGAGATAATCCATCTGAGCCATCACTTCAACCTTTCAACTATCAACTTCGAAATGATTTTATAAACCGCATTGCAAAGGGAAATATACCTAAATTGACTTACCCAATCTACCCCCTCACATTTGGGAATGAGTGCAAGGAAAGAAGAGTTCAAAACCAAAGAAACATCTACTTATTCCTTTGAGACTCATGAATCACCTCTAATAAGTCCAACCTAATGATATTCCAAATTTTTTGAAAGAATTCAATTGGAAAGCCATATGGAACCAAGGCTTTCCCTTTCTTCATTTGAAGAAAATAAGCATCCAATTCATCTAGTGAAATGCAACCCAATAGATGCTCATTCATCTCCCTAGTAACCAAGGAAGGAATACAAGAAAAAACATGGGTTTCTTCTACCAAAACATTTTGTGAATCCTCACTAAATAAGGAAGCAAAGAATTGTGAAGCTTCTTTAGAAATATCATGCAAAGAATATAACTGTTCACCCCTATCATTCACCAAAATCAAAATAGAATTACCATGTCTCTTGGATTTCACCGAATTGAAGAAGAAAGTAGTGTTTTTCCCCCTTCTTGTATCCACTTAACATGAGCTTCTTATTTACAATATATTTTTTCACACAACTCACACTCTTCTAGAGCTTTCATAGCCTTTACCTCTTCCCTGAGTAAATTTTTTGAAAGACCTAACTCACTTATCTCCTAGGTAATAATGTCCAAGTTAGCTTGAGTAGCAATATTAGAATGAAAAATATTTCCCAAAGATTGTATGTTCCACCATTTTAGTTAATACTTCACACATTGCAGCATTTTAGAGAAAGAATACATCACAGAGCCATGAGAAAGTCTCCCCATCCACCACCATTTAGCAACATACTCCTACAAAGAAGGATCCCTTAACCACATATAGGCTGGAACTTGAAAGATGAGGACAAAGGAGCATGAGCCAATGTAGTAGATAATTTAATAGGCTAGTGATCCGAGCCCCTCCAATCCAAAATCTCAGAACTAGTAGAATAGGATCCTCCAATCCAAAAAATAAGAAACCAAAAAATGGTCAAGTCTCCCAGCAATACAATTCTCCCCCACCCTCCTATTACTCTAAGTAAATTGACCATTTTGAGGATTGATGCCAACAAGCTTCAAGGAAAAAATATTATCATGAAGAAGGAAAGTCAAGGGTTCCAACCTCGCAGTACCACCCTTCTTCTCATCTAACTCAATAGTGACATTGAAATCACTAGAAATAATCCAAGGTAAAAGAGGAACAAGGCTCCGAATAAAATTGATATGAGACCAAAAATGTTGCTTACTAGGAAAATAAGTAGGTGCATAGATGTTTGGTAAAAGAGTAGTTTCTCCCATCTCCAAACCTGAAGTGACTGTAAAGATAGATGACTTTGAGGACATTCACCAAAGAGGATGAATATTCAAAGGGTTCCATAAGAAAGCCACAACCCCAACATTACCATGAGCCCTAATACATTGACATTCACCCTAACTCCATAGCTTCGGTACCAAACCAACCTTACTCTCAATAGAAAACTTACTCTTCTAAATAAAAAGAGCATCAGGAGAGTGAATTCTCACCAAATCATGAACAAACTTTTGTCAAGGGCCACTGTTCAAGCCCCTTACATTCCATGAGAGGATGATCATTTCAGAGGGTTAGAAAAATGAGAGTCTAGAGTCTTAACAGATCCTAACTCGACCAAAGTCTCCCCCATCATCTTTATTTTCTCTAAGTCCTTTCTCCCCACCTTGGAGGTCTTCTCAATAACCCCTTTTCTTTTCTCTCTAAAGAAGTCCTATAGAAGGAGAATCCTTATTTTCTTTTACCGAATTAGATGCTTCTTTCACCAGTGGCTAAGAAATATCCTCCCCACCCATATGCACATTAGCAAGAGTCTCAAGCTTCCCTGAAACCACCATACTAAGATCAATATCCAATTGCAAAGCACCATCCTCCTATGAATTATGAATTTTATCTACAATAAATATCTCTTGAACCACTTACATGGCACCTTGATCCAAAGCCAACAGACCTAGGTTCACCTCTTGTTGATTAAGATCATCCAAAACCTCAAAGTGATTAAAAGTGTCACCTTCCATTTGAACCTTAAAATATCTCTTCTAACCATGATTTCTATTATAAATCTTAATGGGAATAAACCCCTTAGAATCTATAACATCACTTGGAATGGGAACCTTTCCTTTGTCAGCCTTAGGAGGGTTGCGAGTAGGCTATGTACCCTAAGGCTTAGGGGCTTTGGCCCTAGGGAATCTACATTGCATGCACTGCATATGTTTATATTCGTGACAAATACGACATCAAAAAGGAAAAGTATCACAATCAAGTTGTTGCACCCAAGAATACAACCTTGCCTAAATTTTAATAGAATTTGGAAGAGGGTGACTCAAATTGATTTCAACATAGATGCAAGAAAAATTCATAACCCTTCTATTATGTGTTTGCTGAGAAGGGCCCACTAGTTTCCCAAGGGTTGAAACAACCATGTGAAATATGTCACTACACCAAAACTCCATTGGAAATTAGGGAAGATGCACCCAAACCAACAGTCAATTTGGAAGCTCCTCTAAGGTATTAAAGCTAGCATGCCAAGGTTTAATAAATAGACCAACTTGATTTTGGAAGTAAGGCCCACCCTCAAATAATCTATTGTGATTAGCCATGCAATGAAAAACCTCCATGAAATAACTATTAGCCAGCAACATTTCTTCCAGTTCACCCTTGGGAGACCAATTCATATGAGCCCATTTCTCCAAAACTTGGAGCAAAACCCACATTCCCATAAATTTGCAAATCAAGGCATGTTTCAAAAAATTCTCTATATCCTTTGCAATTGATTTGGGCTGAATTACCAACACTGGCCTCTCTTTACTTCGTTTAAGGAAGCCATTAATCTTTGGGATCCAAGGTCCACCCGCTGAAGAAAAACTATACATCCCTGAATCATTAGAGAATAAACTATTCTAATAAACCCTCATCGAGAATGAAAGGCATCTAGCTGTGACCTAGTTACACACTGTGGGAAATCACACTCCCACAACATGCCATTGATGCCATCTTTAACCCAAGTCTTGTAAGCTTAATTGTTACTTATTTAATGTTGTATTTAAAATATTAAATTAATATAATAAATATATTTCTCAAAGTTTCAAATATTAAAGAGAAACATTTAACTTGACACAAAAAAAAAAAATATTGTGTAGATAGTGACATAGTGTGATGGCTAAGTTGTGGTGTTGTTGCTTTTGTCATCAAGATTCAAATCCCATTAGAATTTCTATTGAAGGTGGTATTATAGATTTACATTTTACACTACCAATTGTCTATATTAATGTCTTTTATAAGATATGTTCCAACAATTTTTTAGTGGTTGATATTTGCCAATTGGCTAATATTTGAAATTTGGGAGTCCAAAATTGGCTAATAGTTCGAGTTGTAACATGACTTTAATCGCCACATTTTTACAAAATTTTATCAGTTTTTTTTAATTCGTCAAAGAATTTATTTTATTAAAACCTTTGACTCTAATATTCGCCACAATATTTGATACATGATTTGATCATATTTGCCTAAATTTTATAAGTTATAGTAGAAATCTATATTAATTCGCCAATATTATGTACCATAATGATTAGTTGCTTTAGGGCCATATTACCAATCTATAGTTTCCACCATTGATTTATAATATAATCTAATGATCCTTCTTGTATTTTGTGAAGTAAAATGTACCCACAATCTGTAATGCTCATAGGACATGAAATCATTTTTGGGTCATCGATCACCTAAGATCATGATCCAAAAGCAATTTTGGGTTGCATGAGCATTATAGATCGAGGGTACATTTTACCTCATAGAATTCGAGGGTTGTTAGATCAACAATCAAAAATGAATTTCATACTCCATAAGCATTACCTCAGAGAATACGAGGGCCATTATAGATTATATTTTAAATCAATTGTGGTAAGTAAATATTATAGTCTACCCTTTAAACCCATCGATAGTTTCCACCCTTAGGCTCCTACCTTTCCACAAGAATTAGTTTTTAGATTGGAAGGATTTTCCATCATAATTAATGAATTTTTCTATTTATTTTCAAGATTCACCAATATTTTCTATAAAATTTTAGTGATGTAAGAAAATTAGTCAATAAAATTAATATTCAGAAGATTCATATTTGGAAAACTGAATTGATTGATCACTGGAAATGTCATATAATAAATCTACGCGAGTGCTACAGAATAACAGCAATACAGAGCATAGTACGTTTTCTTATTTAGAATGTCTTTATTCAGACAACACTGAAAATTTTAAACCAAAACATTGCTGCATGCATTTGAACATCCTCATTTATCAGGATGTACAGGAAACAGATCCAATGTTCTCCTATCGGATGGATCTACCGATGAATTCCTGCGGGTTCCGCTATTCACTTCTTCTTCCTGCATATCAATACATATTGTTCACAAATCTGCCACAATCTTATTCAGAAAACATATAGTTTGAAAGACAAACCAGAAAATTTAAACAAGCTTTCATACTTGTACAGAGCTCTTGTCAGATGACCTCTTGGAACGAAAAAAAGAAGTCCATTTTGGCGACTTAAATACTGAAGGCCATTTCCTGGCTGAAATATGCATTTTTCAGGTTAGTCAAAAAAACAATGTAAACAGCAAACTCATAATAATCTCCACGGGCTTGTAATCATTCTGAAACCAGTAGAAAATGTTCTTGCCTTCTACTCTGCCATAGCGCTGCAGCTGGCTTGTAATACGGTTTATCTGTTCCACCGAAGGATTTCTTGTTCCGCTCATGAATATTTGGTCCAATATTCGCTTTTGATCGTCAGTCGCCCTCCATCTACTGGAAACGCTTCCTCTCTCCACAACACTGGAAGATCTGATAAGCCTTGAACCTGAAGCAAACAAAATAATAGAATTATTCTACGACAACGAACAGCATCATAGCGAGGGGAAAATCTAGAATTTCTCACAAAACGTGAACAACCCAATTCGTTTGAAAAAATCAGGAGGACCCAGTTCGTTTACCTTGAGCAGATCCGCGATCCATTGTCTTGTGCGGAACCTAAACTTGAAATAACTGAAGCTACTTTAAAAACCTAGAGAGGTTACCCAACCGAGTATCTCATGTAAATCCAAAACCGATGGTAGACAAATGGAGATGGGTGGTATAAATAAGCAGAATGCGAGGGAGTCGGAGAAAAACTAGTAAATGAATTTCAATTTTGATTGGGTAGAGGAAGGGCAGGGTGGATGAATTTTAGGGAGGAGGAAAACGAGTTCGGCGGAAGGGAAGAGTTCTACACCGTGTAACCAAATAACAGAAACTAAATGAGTTACGAGGTATGGCGCAAATAAATTAGCTTGGTTTAATCGACAGCTTTCCAAAGAGGTGCGGATTGAGAGAAAAAGGACCTAAATATTCTTTGTATATTGAACAAATAACAAAAGCTATGGATAGGGAATTGAATGAAACCTAAAAATACAATCTTTCAAGAAGTAGTTTGTGAGTACAAAGTTACAAGTAACAAAGTTTTTGAAATTCTAAGATTGAATTAAACAATTTTTAAAATTAAATTTGATAGATAAATTTTAGGTTCTTGTTACTTTTAAATATGTAAACGTGCAATGTTAAAATTAGAAGTCATCTACTAAATTCAAAGTTAGCATGTGAAATACAAAGTTACAAGCAACAAAGTTTTTGAAATTCTAAGGTTGAATTAAAGAATTTTTAAAACTGAAATTTGAAAAGTATATTAAATTTGATAGATAAATTTTAGGTTCTTATTACTTTTAAATATGTAAACGTGCAATGTTAAAATTACAAGTCATCTACTAAATTCAAAGTTAGCATGTGAAAGTTGGTTAGACATTGGGAAGTCGAAATTAAGGATAGGCTTTTGCAATCTATTTACATAATTTAATTTAAAAAGAATTTGAGAAAGAATTTTTCTTAAGTTATTAAAGTAACCTAAGTTGTCAATCAAGATGATAAGTTGTGGTTCTTCTTTTAAATGATTAAGCTATATATAAATTTATTATAAATCTACTTAATTAAGTAATTTATAAATTCATGCATAATTTTTTAATTCATTTTTAATATTCCTTTGAAGGGGAATACAACTAGCATACATATCTTCAATACAATTATTTAAAGAACTCCATGAATTCTTAAGATTGAAATTTGAAAAGTCTATTCAATTTGATGGATAAGTTTGAAGTTGCTGTAATTTTTAAACATCCAAACATGTGGTTTTCAAGTCTAAATTTGTTTATTAAATTTAATCACTAAATCCAAAGCTAGAATGTAAAACTTGGTAAGCCATTCCATAGTCAAAACTAAAGATAGACTTTTGTAATCTATTAACATAATTTTAAAAAAGAGAATTTGAGAAAAATGTTTAATTTTTTTAAATTACTAGAGTAATGTAAGTTGCCAATCAAGATGATAAGATGTAATATTTCTTTTAAATGGTTAATGTAAATATAGGGCTTATTATAAATTTACTTTAAATTTATCATTTTTTTGTATTTTAATATAGCCTCTAAGGGGAATAAAATTAGTATACATATCTTAAATAAATCTATTTAAAGAACTCCAAGAGATATCAATCTTGAGGTGTTTATCAATAAATATTGAATTTTGTTCTATATAAAATTATAAGTTAGTTATTAGTAAAAGAATAGAAGTTGATCCAAATTGACATTAATTCTAATATAACAATTTCATAAAAATAAAACTAGAATTTTGATAGTATGAAGAATATGTGTGAAAAAGTTATCTTATTATCACCCTAAACTTTAATAATAATATTTGAACATTATAAAACCTATTTTTTAATAACCCATAATAATTAAAATTTTAAATTAAATGAATGTAATAATCCATTAGTACTAATAATAAATTTTATATATTATTTTATCTTATTTAATAAAGATACCAAAAACTACTCTTTTCAAATATCAACGTAAAATATAAGTTATTCAAAATAAATAAGTTATGTATAGAAATCTACATTTTTATAATGTTAAAATCATATACATCATAACTTTTAATACATCACTAAAATAGTTTCTTACAATTGAAAACAAAAGACACAATTCACACTCTATTTTAAACACCCTTTGTTCCTTCCTTATAAATTAAAATCATAATCAACCATAAATATAACTTTTCATGACCTTAAAATAATAATTCAAAGACATAAATTATATTGAGAGATTAAAATATTTATAATGTATATCTGTTTCAACATATACATTCTATATGTATCCATGGTATCAATACATTTAATAAGAAACAAATCTTAGTGAAGGAGCATGTGCATGAAAAATAGGAGAATGAAACATCAATAGCTTGAATTTAATGCTAAGGGAGAACCACCATATTTGGGATAGGGATTGGGGAGCCTCCTAAAGCATCTCTTTCAATTAAAATTCCTTATGGGAGAGTCTCCCATCACCTCTCAAAACCCAAAAATTATAACTAAGCTAACAAGGTTGTGTGAAATTTGGCACAACATGGTTATTTTACATTGGGAGATTCTTTAAAAGTGTTTCAATTAGAGGTGGGAGTGAGGATCAACATTTCAAAGTTGGTTACAAATAATATAGTTTGTATAATTAAAAATTCACTGATAAGTAATTTCTTCACTTCCTATCCCAATATAAATGTTAAAAATGGATTAATTCTATGTGGAAGATAAAGGGAACTATATTGGAAAGTGCTATATCCAAGAACCTTTTAATTTTTCCTTCTCTTCCTTTGAATATCTCAACAAGTTCCTTATTGAGGGTCCTTACTTCATAGGTAAATATAAGTGAAAGCAAGACTTTGATCCGCAAGTTGACCTATTTGTTATTCTACCCATTTCGATTTGAGAAAAATGTTTAATTTTTTTAAATTATTAGAGTAATGTAAGTTGTCAATCAAGATGATAAGTTGTTGGTGTAGGATTCGATGAGGATTTAGGAAAACCTACAATAAGAGAAACAATATTCAAGGAATCTTCTAAGGAGGTTACTTGTAAATAAAATACTCTAGAGATGTCCTCGAGAAAAATAAGAAATGATTATCCTCTCCTAGAATATATGAAGAATTAAAAACCCCCAAAAATAGTGTTGCGAAATTTTATAAAGGAAAATAAAGTAGAAATTGCATATATCTAGGAGTCAAGAATAAATGAAAAAAAATGGAGATGTTGATTAAAAAAAATTCTTGGAGAAAATTTTTGTTCCTCAAATATTGACAATGCCTTAGGGAGCTCGATTACTATGTGTCACCCACAAGGTATTGAAGGAAAGGAAATCAGCAAAGAAAATAATCTTCAAGTAATCTTTTTGAAAAAGAATAAAAACATGAAATAGAATCTAATATAAATATTACCCAAATAAAAAATTAGAGAGGAACACTCTGTAGGATGATATTGATACATATTTTCTTGATAATGTTGCTAACTCCTAGATGTTGGAAGGAAATTTAAATTCCACATTGGATTCTTTAGAGAAATTGTTATTTTTGGTAGATTACACAAATAGTATGGTGGTGCTAGAAGACTTTCTTCCAAAAAAATTTCTAATGCACATTGATATCCAATGTTCCCTCTTCACTTGGTCCAATAAAATATTTGGGATTCACTTCATTCAAGTGAAACTTGATCATGAGTTTCTTGTCTTAGTTGCTTGGGGAATTGTTACTAAAATATCACTCAACCCTCCTGAGGTTGTCTTTGATCATAGCCCATTGATTCTCAATTGAATTTTGTGAAGTAAGAAAAGAAATCCTAGATCCAAGTAGATTAACTATGATAAACTTCATTTTGTTTGACTCCACATTCAAAGATAATCCAAATAGGATTTAATGATTGGCTAGCTACCACAAAGGTGAGCTAATCTCTTAGGATTTGGTTATTTTGAGTTGAAAAGAGGAGAAATTTAATGTTTTTTTATAAGATTATTTGACATAAATCAGATAACTAAAAATGTAATTTATCACATAGATAAAAATGATAATAAGTAGAATAGACAAAAATATGAAAATGGATATAGAGAGGAGCCTATGATAATAAAAAAAAAAACTAGGCCTAAATTTGAAGCTCATGAGCAATAATTTCATAGACTATAATAGATGCTTTTTTGAGATTTGTAATACTTTTTTTATTTAGTGTAGAACCATTTAAAAATGGAAGGAATTGGAAATTGTTGGAAGTAACAAAATTTGACTTAAAGTTCAAGTTGTTTAATATTTATGGGCCAACATCTACATTTGATAAGAAGAGTTTGTGGGATCATCTCACACCAGTAATAATAAACCTAGGGGATAGAAAAATAATTATAGTAGGAAAATTTAATACTATTTCCTTTCTTTAAGAAAAGAAATGGGGTATTATTCCCCCTCCCAAAACAATAGCATATTTTAGCTTATTCATTAATTCAAATGCTTTGAGGGATGTGGTTCTAGCTAAGGGAAGTTTTATATGGACTAATAGAAGGAAAGGTTTTCTCTAGATAGCAGTAAGGTTGGATAAATATCTAGCTTCTTCTAATTGGTTTAGTTTAAATCATGACTTGGTGTCTGAGATTTTTCCTTATATAGATTTTGATCACTACACAATCTCCCTTAGAATTTTAAGTGTATCATCTCCAAAAGTCAAATCATCTTTTAAATTTGAGAGTATGTGGTTTATATTTCCTAATTTCTTAGACTTGGTTCATCAATGGTGTATTACAACACCTTATGAATAGGGGGCAATGATGTTTCAGTTGTACAAAAATTTAATACACGTCTTAAGCAACAACTTGTAAAATGGAACAAAGAGGTTTTTAAAATGTATTTCATCAAAAAGAGCTTGTTTGGAAACAACTGGAAGAGGTGCATGAGAATATTATTCAACATGTCCTGGATGAATCTATATACAATAAACAAAAGCACTTGCAAGGATCGAATGGGAAGAATTAAGTGTGAGAGAAGAAATGTACTAGAGGAAAAAATCAAGAGAGTTTTGGTTGTAGGAGGGTGATAGTAATACCAAATATTTGCATTCATCCACTTAGGTTAAGAGGGTTGCCAAGGTAATCCAATCTGTTCAAGAAATATCAACTAGTAATTGGCTTACTAAGGAAGAAGATATAAATAGAGAATGTGTAAGGTTTTTCTCCAATCTCTTATCAACACCATAGAGAAAAAATGAGAAAAATGATAAAGATGAAGTAGAAATCCTAGAAATAATTCCAAAAATTGTCATTGAAGGGGATAATGAAGCCTTAATGAAACCTTTCTCGTTAGAGGAGCACAAAAAAGTGGTTTTCTCTTTGGCTTTGGATAAAGCACCTGGTCTAGATGGCTTTACAACTTTATTCTACCAAAAATGTTGGGAGATAGTACATTTTGATCTATTATGGGCTATTGAAGAATCGAAAAGAATGGGTACATTGTTAAAACAATTTAATGTAACAAATATAATATTTTTTCCTAAAGTGAAAGACCCAAAAACATTTGCAGAATATAGGTCGATTTATTTATGCAACACAATTTACAAGTTATTCACTAAGGAAATTTATCTAAGGTTGTAGCCCATCATACCAAGGATTATTTCACAAGAAAAATGTGGTTTTGTCCCAAGAAGAGATACAATTGAAGGAGCTATAGCAGCCCATGAAACATTACATTCAATTTCTACTACTAATGCATCTACTATCATCATAAAATTGGACATGATGAAGGTGTACAACAAAGTCAATTGGAAATTTCTAAAGAGAGTTCTTGTAAGTTTTGGTTTCAATGTAAAATGGTGTAGATGGATAATAACATATCTTTTATGGAAAAAGTTATCAATTTTACTTAATGGTTAGTCTACTATTTCTTTTGGTGCATCACAAGGGGTTAGACAAGGTGATCTACTTTCACCTTTCTTGTTTATAATCATGGCTAAGGCATTGAGTAGGCTCATTAGCAGCAAGCATTCTCAAGGTCTATGGAAAGGGGTTCAAATTTGGGATACAAGCTTAGTAGTTACACATTCCCTCTATGCAAATGATACCAATTTATTTAGGAAAGCTACTATTGTAGAAGCTAAGAAGATTAAGGAGGTCATAGACAAATACACATCAACATCAAGACAAAGGACAAAATGCATGAAAATCAAAATTTTATGTGCTTAACACAGAGGAATAAATTGCTAAGATCATAGTCATTATTCTTGGTTTCCAACAAGAAGTCCTCCCTTGCACTTATCTAGGAATTCTTCTATTCTTGGGCCTAAATAAAGTAACATATTATGTAAAAGTAATTGACAGATTGAAATCAAGGATCTTACTATGGAAGGCCAAATGGTTTTCTTTGTCATGGAGAACACTCTTAGTAAAAGCATTTTCATTCTCAATTCCTAATTATTTTCTTGTAGTTCTTAAAGTTCCAAGGTCTTTGATATTAGAAATTGAGAAAATTATTAGAGAGTTTATTTGGAAATATAATATTGACGAGCAGAAAAATGTTCCTCTAATATCCTTAGATGGAATGGCGTAAGAAAAATGTCAAGGTGGGGCTGGAATACATAACTTAGTGAGTAGGAACAAAGCATTTGGAGAAAAACTTGTTTGTAAGATGTATGTAAATCCAAAAGCCAATTGGTGTCAAATTTTGTAAGCAAAGTATTTGGACAACCGGGATCCCCAAGAATTCTTACCATTTTTAACCCTCCAAAAGGATCAACAATGTTGAATTTTATGATATCATGTAGAAAACAAATCACTACATACATTTCATGGGAGGTAAACAATGGAGAGAGTATAAAATCTTGGAGTGATTCATGGAATGTGAATCCTCCTGTACAAAATAATCCTGACCTATCTCACACAATGGAAATATTAAAGCAATCATGGGGGGAAATTTTCTAGACTATGTTTAGTCAGTAGAAACCTTGTCAAACAAAGTCATTTGGAAAAATATTTCAAATACTTCTCTTTCTTGTCAACAGTGTAATGGGTTGCAAGAAAAATTGAATCAAAGTGTAGTTTTTATCTCCTCAAAACCGAACAAGCTTGTATGGGTAGCATCGAGTGATGGAAATTATATAGTTAAACAAGGATATAATGCTTTATGTCAAAAACCAATCCAACTTGCCCGTCAAAGGGAATATTCTTTCTATTGGGATAGAAAAAATCTAGCAAAGGCTAGGATTAAGAAAAAGAATTCTAGCAAGTGACTACTTATCAAAATTAAAAATAGAAAATCCTTTTAAGTTCCCATTGTGTAATGAGGAACAAGAAGAAATAGATCACTTGTTTGTTAAATTTTTCTTTGCACAACAATGTTGAGCCTTTGTCTTGAACAAACTTAATTTTCATACCCCTTTTCCATATTCTTTATGGGATTTGTTTCAAAGTTGGTCAGGTCTATCTTCTTTTTATGCTTGTATTTGGCAAGTGATACCATCTTTAGTAATATGGAATCTATGGTGGGAGTGTAGCCTTTGTATTTTCAAAAAAGTAGCATCATCTATTGAGATAGTTGTAGAATTTGTCAAAACCAACTTCGGAGTCCAAGAACACCTACATGCAAAGGGATACCTATCACAGGGAAGAGAATGGAGAAAAAAGCAAGAGGGTTTTGAAGCTCTGAAATATGAGAGATATGTTATCAGAACAATAAAAAAAAAATATTTACAAAGATCAATCCTTAAAAGGAGATCAAGAAAAACCTCAAAAGTAACCCTAATAGGTAGACATTTAATAATTAATATAATTATTAAATGTCACAATATGCATCTAAAGTGAAATATTAAGAGAGGAATAAAGGGAACTTAATTAAAATAATTAAGTTAAAACCTCTCTAACACCCCCCTTAAGATGAGCAAAAGTGCAGCTACAAACATGTGCAAGAAAGAAAAGGTAACTACAATGCATGAAAGTAAAATTGGGTCTTGGAAACTAGGCCTGATTAGGTACCCGATTACAACCAAATCTCTATAAAGTGGAGTAAAGGAGAAAACCCAGTGGGAAAAAATTCCTCTCCAAAAAGAGATAAAGAAACATGTTGAAAAAAAATGAAGGAAGGCCTCACTAAGAACCCCCAAGGACAACTTCCTTCACCCCAAGCATCGAGCGCAACTGAAGATAGCACAAAGATGCCAAAGGTTTAGTGAAGATGTTTGCAACATGCTCCTTTGTAGGAATGTACTCCAAGATGAGAGAACCATCCTGAATCAACTGCCTAATGAAGTGCATGTGGATTTCAATGTGCTTAGTCTGCTGATGCTCCACTGGGTGGTGAGAAATGTGAATGGAACTTTGATTGTCACACCAAAGAATAGTGGGACTATCTAGAGGAAACCCAAACTCTATCATCAACTATCAAAGCCATAAAACCTCCTAACTATCTAATACTGCTACTCGGTACTTAGCCTCTATAGATGATAATGCAATAGCAGATTGCTTCTTGCAAGACCATGTGATAGGACCAGAACCAGGGAAAAAAACAAAGCCAAAAGTAGACTTCCAATCATTGACATCACCAACCCAATTTGAGTCAATGAAGCTGATGATGTGAAGGGATCCTAAAGTGTAGTGAATGCCATAATGAGTGGTGCCCCAAATGTACCTCAAAATACATTTGGCTACTTGCCAATGGCTCTCATGAGGATCATGGGAGAACCAAGAGACAAGGCCAACCGCAAAGGAAAGATCAGGATGAGAATGTGTCAGGTACAAAAAACTTCCAACCAACTGCTTGTACAAAGTGGGATCCATTGAAGGAGTAGAACAAGTGGAAGAAAAAATAACACCTAACTGAAATGGAGTGGGTATAGTTTTTCAATTAAGCATGCTAAATCTCTGAAGCATGTCAAGAGCATACTTCTCCTAAAATATGGAAATCCCATCTGAAACTGAATAACCTATAGACCTAGAAAGAAGTGCAGAAGACCGAGATCTATCATCTCAAACTGCTCCATCAAAGCTCTCTGAACACTCAGAATCATGGAGGATGAGCTACTTGTAAGAATGAGATCATCTACATATAGGACAGGAATCAAAAGATCACCCTCCTAACACTGAATATACACTGTGTGATCGGAATGACAATGTGTGAAGTGAGAGGAAAGCAAGAAAGAGTCCATCTTCTCATACCAAACCTGAGGGGCTTGTTTGAGACCATACAATGAATGGTGAAGTCTGCAAACCAAAGAAGTGTCCTGCACAAATCCCTGAGGCTACTCCATATAGATCTCCTCATGTAGGTCTCCATGCAAGAAAGCACTCTTCACATCCATCTAAAACATTTTCCATCCCTATGAAGCTACAAGTGAAAGCACAAGGCGTATAGAGTTCATCTTGGTGATAGGAGAAAAGGTCTTGAAGTAGTCAATACCCTCTACCTGAGAAAACCCCTTTGCATCAAGATGTGCCTTATACTTATCAATAGAACAATTTGCAACATACTTGGTATGGTACACCCACTTGCACCGAACCAACATTCTTCCCTTAGGAAGTGGAAAAAGATCGTAAGTATGATTCTTCATCAA
Organism: Sequoia sempervirens; assembly: GCA_007258455.2. NCBI lineage: Eukaryota > Viridiplantae > Streptophyta > Pinopsida > Cupressales > Cupressaceae > Sequoia > Sequoia sempervirens. The sequence goes on along the minus strand of VDFB02203933.1, from coordinate 12,125 downwards.
AGAAGAGTACTCCTCATCCATGGCCCTATCCCACTCAAGGTGACCTGTTGCCTCTGAAAACTTCTGAGGATCATCCGAAATGGCATGAATCAAAATACTAGAACTAGATGTCTAAGCATGAGTATGACAAGTATTTGAATGATCACCTGCCAAGGAACAAACTGTGTCAATAATAACATGGGCCCACCTAGGAAAATGTAGAGCAACTAGTGGTGGTGGAGATGGTGGATCATCATCTGCATCATCCTCAAGAGATATGTAATCTTCAAGAGATGAAGAGGGAGGAGTAGGTAGTGAGGGAGAAGCTAGTGATGGAGAAACCATCTGAGGATAGCGCTCATCAAACTGGACATCCCGCCAAAACAAGACCTCTCTGGAATCAGGATCAAACAACTTGTATGCCTTAACATCCTCATAGTACCCAACAAATATGAGTGGTCAGCTCTTCCTCTCCATGGCTTTCCATTGAGCATCAAGAATAAATTCCCAAGCCTCACTACCAAAAAATTAGAATGAAGAAACATCAGGCTTGACATGGGTCCAAGCCTCCTTAGGAGTCATATGTCATAATGCCTTATGAGGCATCCAATTCTGAATATAATTGGCACAATTGACTACCTCAGCCCAAAATGAAGAACTCATAGCTTGAGATTGTATCATACAATTTTCCATCTCCCGTAAGGTTTTGTTCTTTCTATCAATGACACCATTCTGCTGAGGGGTGTAAGGTACTGTAAATTGATGCTGTAAATCATGCCCAGTGCAAAAATCTCTGAAAGCCTAATTAACATACTCCCCCATTATCTATGTGTATCCTCTTGATAGAAAGTCCAGATTGCTTCTCCACAAATGTCTTAAAGGTCCTGAATGAATCAAAGACATCATACTTGTACTTAAGAAAGTACACCCATGTACGTCTGGAGAAGTCATCAATAAAAGTGAGCACATATCAGGCCCTTGAAAAAGGATTCAGAAAAGACATAAGATTGATGTGTACCAACTCTAGGGGTGCCTTAGCACATGTGGCTTGATCCTTAGGAAAAGGATCTCACTGATGTTTTCCAAGAGCACAACCTTGACATACACCATAAGTACAAGAAATCTGTGGAAGCCCAATCACAATTGTCTGAGTACTCATCTACTATAGATATCTGTAATTGACATGGCCAAAACACTCATGCCAAAGCCTGCTCATTGAATCTGCATGTGCTATAAGAGAGGAACCACTAGTGTCTAAACTCTCAAAGCCATCAAATCTGTATAAGTGAGATACAAAATCAACACTCCCAGTAGCCACAACCAAGTTGGGATCATGAAGGTATCGAATAACCAATCATGTGGTGAGAACTCAACTGTCTTACTAGAGCTAGAGTGGAAAATCTGATAAATGGATAGAAGGTTTGTCGAAATGTCAGGAACTAGAAGCACATCCTGAAGACAACCACCATCCAATGAAACAGTACTAGAAACCTGAACTGAATTTTTTTTTTATTCACCAACTGCAATATTTCTAGTTCTTGTAGGGGCAAGAGTGCAGACCAACTCCTGTGTGTGTGTCATATGGTGAGAAGCACCATAATCTAGAATCCAATTAGATCTTGAGGACAATGCTCGTGCAAAAAGAGAATGACCTTTCCCTATGGGTTGAGGACGCTAAGGTGAGGTGATATTATGTTGATGCATGGCTTCCTCTAAAGCCTCTAATCATTTCCAACACCTGGAAACTAGATGTCTTTCCTTGCCACAAAAATTGCAAGGATCACCTGATTTCTTCTTAGTCTTGGAGGAAGACTCACCAAACTTCGAAGATTTTCCCTATTTAGAATTGAACTATGGTTTTGAATTAGTTTTAGGAGGTGGCTTGGAGGAACTCTCACTACTTGTTGAATCTATCTTGGGCTTTGATTTTTGCTTCTTTTTTCCTTTAGATGACTAAGCTACCAATGATTGGTTCTTAGATCCTCTGAGAGAATCTAACTGTGATATCTTGTCCTGCTCTCGTGTCAACTAATCACAAAACACCTCAAAGGTAGGCATGGTAAAATGGTTTCCCAATGCATCCATGGTGGAATAAAATGTGTAAGAGAAGATCTGAAAAGGACCTCAAAGCTTAGAAAGAATTAGATAAATACACTCCTCATCTATTTTTTTCTTACCACAACCCTGTAGAAGAGATCTCTGTTGTTTGAATTTCATCAGAAAGTCCTCAATAGTTGGAAAAGAATCAAGTATAAGGGAAGTCAACTCTACCTCAATCTAGATGGGACAGAACTGATTGATGGTACTAAATAATCATTGAACTTGGTCCACATTTCAAGATGACTATTACACCCATCAAGATGAAACAACAAGTTGTCTGAAACATGTAAGGAAATCAAACCCATAGCCTCATCCATCTTATTTCTATGTTGCATAACCTAAAATGGTTGTATCAAAACTGGTTGAACTATGTCTAAACATTACCACAATCCCTTTGATCTGAGAAGATGTGTCATGTATGCCTTCCAAGTGTGATAGTTATGAGGTGTGAGAAGTTCAACAATAGGAGTGTTTTTGGCCATTGTTGGAAAGGTTTAATGAATTTTTAATATGAGGAGTTTCTAGCTTTCTGAAGTAAATGATAGAAAGCAAGAAAAACACTCCCCCTACAATGCAAGAAACCAAACCCCAATAGAGATTTTTTAGCAAAAAAGCTAGAAAAAGAAAAATATGCTTAGGAAAATTCTCTATGTACATGGTGAATTTTCTAATGAAATAAACTATAGATCTAGATAGAGCACGTGAAGAGATTTCTAATTCTTATTCATTTTCGAAAAATAGAGCAAAATTGACCAAGTTATGCCCCCCGAAGTGAAAAAAATCATTTGACTTTGATTGCAAAAAAATGTAACCAAACTAGAAAATTTTGAAAAAATTCCTACACCACTAGGACGGGCTTGGATCTAGCTTTCCAACACCTATTTTTGTTCAAACAATGGAGAAAAAATGAGCATTTTATACCTGATTAAGTGAAACTACTCTGAAAAGGCACATGAGCTCTTCATCAAGCCTTGGGGGCTAAAAAAAATGGGCCCCTGGTCCGCTAGGTGACTAAGGGTTGAGCGGCGGCAGGCTGGGCACTGATTGTGCAGTGGTGATGCACTAGTGGTGCTCTATTAGAGGTCAGGCAGAGGTGGCAGTTTGGCGGCCCAGCAGTAAGAGCTAGTGGCCGCTGGGTGGAGCGGCAGCGACATTGGGGGTTTACACTGGCAGCACCAAAAAAATTAAAAAAACATTTTTTTTAATTATTATTTTAAAAAAAAAGCCACATCAAATGGCGTGCCCTAGGGCTGTATGGCCTTGAGGAATTTTTTTTTTACTTTTGGTGCAACTATGTCCAAATTGGACAAGTTTTATATGAAAATATAGGTTTTCAGGCACCGTGAATCCAACAGTGAGGTCCGTTTGGGCCCAAAATGAAATTGAAGAATGGAGTAGGCTAGATCCACAAAAAATCAACCTGAAAACTTCTGAAAGCCCGATCAAACCCTCGTAGCTCCAAAATCTTCAAAACAAGAACAGGATACAATAGGCCATGATTTGATACCATGTAGAAGTTATCAAAACCAACTTTGGAGTCCAATAACACCTACATGCAAAGGGATACCTTTCACAGGGAAGAGAATGGAGAAAAAAGCAAGAGGGTTTTGAAGCTCTGAAATATGAGAGATATGTTATCAGAACAATCAAAAAAAAAAAATTACAAAGATCAATCCTTAAAAGGAGATCAAGCAAAACCTAAAAAGTAACCCTAATATGTAGAAATTTAATAATTAATATAATTATTAAATGTCATAATATGCATCTAAAGTGAAATATTAAGAGAGGAATAAAGGTAACTTAATTAATATAATTAAGTTAAAACCTTTACTCTAACAATAGTATATGGAAAAATTGAAAAGACAGTTTTTGAGTTTGTCAATACTAGTGTTCAAAAGCATAAGGGTCTAAATTCATTCTTTACAAGTTGGGATGATTTCATTCTAAATAGTTGTAATAGTATAAAATTTTCATTCTTAGGGAACTTCTTATAGTCAAAAGAAGTGAAAACTAATAAGAAACATGTTAAATGGAAGGCCCCTCAAGATGGTTTCATAAAATTAAATTTTGATGGGGCTTCAAGAGGAAACCTAGGGGAGTCAGGAGAAAGTGTTTATTTAAGATATTTGAGGGGAAAGATAATTGAAATTAGTTCAATTCATCTTTCAAGAGGGTTGAACAATCTTGTAGAATCAAAATCTTTAGGGATAGACTTGTAAATTGCAATGAAGTTGGGCATTACAAATCTACATATTGAAGGTGATTCCTTGGTGATTATTAATTCTTGCAAAGTTAAAATCATTCAAAATTAGAATTTGCAATTTATGCTCTTAAAAGAGCTTGGTCTTTGATGGAGAATTTTCAAAATTATTAGATCACTCATCAATACCGTGAAGGTAACAAATTAATGGATTGCTTGGAAAACATGGGGTGCAATACCCAAGAATTTTATTTAGCTCAAGAAATTAGTCACATACAAGACTATCCTCGATTAGAGGAAATTGCACAATAGGAGATGTTAAACTTAGTTTATGTTACATGTACAAATGAAGTTTTTACATAAGCTGCATATTTATCTCATGTCACTTTACCTCATGCCACTCAAAAATGTGGTGCAATAATACACTTATTCAATTATTAGAATATATTTTTTATTTATTATTTGTAAGTAATCCCCAACATGCATTAATAGGATTTGAAAGCATGATAATTTAGTATAGTGAAGAGTGAAATTTTCACACGGTATCAGAGGATATAATATGTGTTGGTTGGAAAAGATCATAAAATGGAAATTGAGTAGCTTGGAAAATTGTGTTACATGTGAATAAAGAAAAGATACCCTCCATGTGGCATTTTTTTCATCATCTATGAACTAACATGTGTTGTTTGCAAGTACTTTATTAATTATGACAAGGGTTCATTTCTTCATTTTTCCAAGTGAGAGAGTAGAAATTATTTTGTAGAAAGGGATTTTTTGCATGCACAATCTTCAATCAAGGTGTATACAATATTTGGAGGTCATAGATTTCACACTTCTTGTAATAATGTTGGTGATAAAATCTCTCATTAATTCTTATCCAGACAATTGGGGGATTTTTTTTATTTAAACTGTATTGTTCTTCAATTTTCACTTGTCATACCATTTGTTGGGAAAAACGGAGTGGAAAATTTTGGAAGTGAAGTGGAAGATGCTAAAGTGGGTCTGGTTGCAAGTGTCAGTTCTCTAAGCCACAATGGCCTACCAACCATGGAACTTGCAAGTGTAGTTGAAATCACAGAAGTGGGAGAGGCCATTTGAGGGGTACATGGTGCAGGAAGACTTAGCAATGTTATTCAAGCTCAACTACCCAAGGGTTGAAGATTTGGTGTGCTCAATTATTGGTTTGCATGTTATTAGCCCCAAAGCAAGAATAATTATTCACCCATCTCAGGTGTTGTCAAATTTACATTCAAATCTAATGGATTTTTGTCAATCTTTAAGGGATGTTGAGAAAATAGAAGGTAAATTTGTGAAAGAACAATTTCTACAAGAAAATGCTTTGCAATTGGCTGTTCAAAATTACAATCTTTTTAAGGGAAAATGTTATATAGGGGGATTTTTCCTAGAAAATTTCTCACATAGTGCCAAGTTTTTCAAGAGATTTATGATGGGGTTTAATTAGCTTTTGAGTATGAGAATGAAAACATTTTTCTGAAAGCTTTGAGCAAGAATTTTTAGTTTATTTTTTCAAACATGAAGGCGGGGTTTAATCAGAAGTTCTTCTCCATTTCATTCCTTTGCTAGCATGATTATGTGTTGCTTTTTTCCAACCTACGCATGGACTAGTTGTTCATGGAAAACTAGGTATTCATTAGGCCAGGTTCACATTCCTCTCCAAATGAAAAATATCATGGCAATCCTATGTTTGGGCATAAGAGAAAACTGCAAGATCTGGAAGTGGAATGGAAAGAAGAACAAGGTGATTGTGAAGAACACAAGGGTGAGAATTATGTTGTGTGAATGGATGAAGGCTATTTTTTTTAAAAATTGAGCTTTTTTGATACTTTTTGGGGTAGCTCTATTTATTTTTTTAGGTATTTTAGTATAATCTCATATTGAAAATATTATATCATGTATAAGTTAGTTAATCTATAGCGATACAAATGATTGTATGTGGGAATGGTATCATGTCAAGAAAGGGGTTAGTTATTTTTGTTCTATCAAAAACATATTCAAATAGTTAATATATTGGGAAGAAATTTTGGCTTTCCGCGATATTTTTTATATTATCTCAATATGTAATTATTTTATATATCAATATATATTATAGGCATCACTTGTCTTCTATCAAAAAAAAAATTAGATGGTAGGTTACAATATGCTTTGTGTTTTCTATTACCTATCATCAATAAACTTTTGTCTCTATGGACTACACACATGAAAATAAGGGAAATGTTGTGTTGCATAGGGACTTGCCTAAGTCAAACCACATTTTTTTGTTACCACCTACACATATAAAAAATGACGATAATAGAGAGGGCTTATCCTAGGTCAAGAAAAATCCAAATTAACAATAATTTACTAAAATAATAAATGATAATTGGTAATATTTTTGTGGTATAAAATATTTGTCAAACTGATTTTCACACCATAAATTTCCACCAAAGGTTGTTTGATGGATGCTTGAATTACTCAAAGACCTCTAATAGGTTAGTCCTCAAAATACAAGATATATTTTTATAATAAAAGCAAGGGAAGGGTTGTTGATCCCAAGAGTTTAAAGAGTAGAAAAGAAAAAAGAAGATGCCAAAGATACCTATCTATTAAAACTTGAAAAAAGGAGGCATATAGACCTCAGAAAACCATGAAGTGTGAAAAGTAGTAGAAGGAATAAGACACGTAGTCCTAAAAGACACCAAAAACAACAAAGAAAAGAAACAAGCATCTACAATACTAAATTTTTAGAAGAACTAATGAGATCCCAATTTTTCTTTAGCTTTTCAAGAGCATTCTTCCAATCCTCCCCATTAACATTCTCAGTATCATGTCATTTGAGTCATTTCCTTTAGGTCTTTCCTAATTTTCCTCTTGATTTTCTTTAACTTAGACTTAGTAGAAATAGACCCAAAGATAGCATGTTATATTAACCCATCCATGATAGTAGTTATATTTCCAACAAATTTCTCTAGGGTAGAAGTCTTGTTTCCTATTTTATCACCATCACCTTTAGGATCAACTTCTAATGTGCAGCAAGGCCTTTCCTTTGGTTGATCTTTCATATCTTGTTGTGGATATTCTCTTGATTGAATCCATTTTGAAGATGAAATTTTTTTCCCATTCTCAAATTATTTATCCTTGAATTTGTGGTATTTCATGTTCTTAAACTTTTCCACTTTGATAACTTTATATTGAAGGCTTGTAGTATCTGCAATAAGGCTTGTGGTCACCTCTAATTGAATTCCACCATTGATAGCATTGCAAGAATTTGAGGAGTTAAAAAATTTGAAGGTGAGGATATCATCATACCCCTACATTTAATGGAAGAAAGGAGTGATTCTATTCTCCTCAAAAAGTCTCCATAAATTATTTTTTTTTAGTGGGATGCAAGAAAGGGGTTCAAACCATTTCCTTGGGCCTCCTATACTAGCACCAGAGTAATTACTTAGAGACTAAAGAGGATCCTTCATAATAAAGTTGATATATAGAGAGAGAAAGAGATGGGGTTTGAAATGTACAGGTAATTCTTGAAGAATAAGAATCTAATTAGAAGAAAGGAAAAGCATCTCATTTCAAGAATTCTAATAATTATGGCCCTATCCTACAAAGAAACCCACCTATCAAAGGTACTATACTTGGGGGTAGCTCATGCATATTAAAATTCCATTAAATGGAGGGAAGAGGTTCCCAACTCATGTTGGCACTTTGAACTCCTTTTTTCCCATAATTAATCTACTTTCCAAAAAATTAATAATATTTTGAGCATGAAAATACATCGTCTCCAAATATGAACATTTGAATAATGATGAAAATACCTTTAATATGATAGAGGATTAAGCCCTATTGATTAAATTTCATTTTTTATATCCTAACTCTACCCTTCTCCTATATGCCAAGAAATATTAATTTCCAACACCATTCATATTATGAATCCTCTCACATACATGAAGGGGGGAAATGATAAAAATTAAAAAATCAAGAAACATGAGGGAACATAAGAACTTAGGACATTGATGAATTATGGATCTTGTTACATAGGTTAGGAAAACACCTAGTTTTGAGTCTTTCATTTGAAATAATTTCTTCAATATTATAAGGGATATTATGAAATCTTCAAAAAACCAAATCAAGGTAGTGTTATGCCCTACATACCAATCAACATTTCCCTTTGGTTCAAAATGGGTCTAGCCCTTTGTTTATGCTCTTTTCATTTTGTTTCTATCTTATTTTATTTTCTTTTGTAATTTTTCTTTTCTTGGGTTCAAGAGTTTCTTTTGTCTAGACCCCTTTCCTTGTTTTCCTTGTCTTTTTTCTTTGGTACCAAGAGTTCTTTTTGTCTCAGGATTCATTTTCCTTGTTTTTTTGGCAAGCTTCAGATTCTATGTTGGACTTTGAATATTTAATAGAAAGGTCCAAGTCCAATTTTTTTTCTAGACCCTACCTTTTTCCTTATGTTGTTAGTATTTTGGTCTCGAAGAAAACTTTAGACACTTTCTATTAATTTCTAGATGTGATTTGAATCCTTAGTCCTGATCCTTATGTTTTGTGTTAGGATTCAAGTCTCAAAGTATAATTTGAAAATTTCTTCTAAATGGTTTGAGTTTTTCTTAGATCCCTTCTCCTGCCTTTCCTTGTTGTTTTCAGGATAAGAAGTTGAGATTAGACTTGGACCTAGTGTTGTTTGGTCTGAGTCTATTTTCTACTCATGACCATGCTCTGCTTTTGTTTTGTTTATTTGTTCCTACCGTAGAACATTCATGAGTTGAGGTCTCACATGGAATCTTAATGTAGGGAAAATATGTCACAACCTTGAAATTATATAAATGTTATTGTTGATAGGATATATATAGGGTATGTGCAAGATCATGATGGGCCAAAAAGTGGCAATATGATGGGTATGTGGCTAACAAATTTTTATTACCCAAAATTAATGAAATAAAAAGGGTTTTTAAAGGAGAATCTCATATTTCCACCAATATAAATTATGCTTTACTTTGAATTTAATAAGTAATTATTATTCATTTTCTATTTGTATTACGACTAAAGTCTTGATTGATAGGATGATTGAAAAACATCTATAGCTCTCAAATAGTATCACATTTTTTGAATCCAAAACATGTGTCACATTCTATGCTTTTCATACTATAGAATTAAAAAAAGAAAAATTGAATTTCATGAATTTTTGACCAAGTTATGGTCAGACATAGGAGTTTTTATATTTTTTTAAAGTTGTAATAAAAAATTCATAATTAATAATTTACTTGGAAAAAAATTATAAAAAAATATGCATCACAATGGGACATGAGTCCTCTACTTATATCTAAAATCTTATAAAAATATATTATAATTTTATTCTGGTTAGGGTGGTCAGACATACACCTACTTATTTTTTCCCTGAAATTAGATTCTTTTTTTAAAACAAACCTAGTAGTTTAGAAACTACATTCAATTTTCTACAGATTCTATTATTACATAATTTTGAAATAATATAGATAACTTATTCAAATTTTTACATCAAATTGCCTAACTTTGATTTTTTGAATTTTTGCCACCTAAGGGCCTATTTTTCCATGATGATTCTCACATACCCTATATATATATATATATATATATATATTTCCTAGTTACACCAATAGGTGTACTATTCAATGGTATCAAGGGGGAGGAGTGGGATGCATGTAAAGAATTTTTTCTTAACCTTTTCAAGAAACTTCTAAAATGGTTTAAATACAAATTATATATATTATACATTGTAAATCTAGACCATTAAGTATTAGGTTAGATCTAATGGTGGGTATGTGTAGGATCATGATGGGCCAAAAAGTGGCAATATGATGGGTATGTGGTTGATGATTTTTTTTTTACCCAAAATTGATTAAATAAAAATGGTTTTTAAAGTAGATTATTATATTTCCACCAATATAAATTATGCTTTACTTTGAATTTAATAAGTGATTATTATTCATTTTCTATTCAAATTATGACTAAAGTCCTAATTGATAGGTTGATTGAAAAACATCTATAGTTTTTAAACAATATCACATTTTTTGAATCCAAAAAATGTGCCACATTCTATGCTTCACATACTATAGGATTAAAAAAAGAAAAATTGAATTTCATAAAATTTTGACCAAATTAAGGTGGTCAGGCATACAAGTTGTTTATATTTTTTAAAATGTTGTAATAAAAAAATTATAATTAAATATTTGCTTGGAAAAAAATTACAAAAATATATGCATTATATTTGGGCACGAGTCCTCTACTTATATCTAAAATATTATAAAAAAATATTATCATTTTATTGTGGTTAGGGTGGTCAGACAGATACCTACTTCTTATTTTTTCCCTGAAATTTAAATACCACTGCATTGAAATTTCCAATTTTAACCAAATAGATTTTTTTTGTAAACAAACTTAGTATTTTAGAAATTACATTCAATTTCCTACAGATTCTATTCGTACACATTTTTGAAATAATATAGATAACTTATTCAAATTTTTAGGTCAAGTTGCCTAACTTTTATTTTTTTGAATTTTTTGCCACTTACGCATCTTTTTTTTCCATGATGATCCTTAACTCCCATAAATTTATTCTCTCTTGACCAATGCACCTATGTCCACTTAGCTATTGTCATAAGCAACACCCACTCATTGAGACCACAACCTTTGGCCACTATGTTCTTGGATTTCATGAGTAGTGAATTCAAATTTGATACTTCTTTGGTCACTTTAAGCATGGAATTTGTTTCAAATAAATGCATCACATGAAATGTACTCTTTGTTGCTCCCATTCACATAGAATCACTATCTCTGAACAAGTAAAAAATATCCCAAACTATGAACTGGGTTGGTGAAATATTTGAGGATTTCTTTTTGTTGATGTTTTATAATTTATGTACAAAAATCTCACAAACCAAGATTGTAATTTTCGAGACATAATGAAATATTGACTACTCCAACTAAAAATTTGCATTTTTCATTCTAGTAATTCCACCATTTTCTTTATAAAAAAAAACAATGCAGGTCCTTTTGCACTATTATTCTCCTCTTTTCATTGCTTTCAAATGTATACATTGCTACTAATTGCTTGCTTTCGATTATTACCCATTCTATGCACTTGAATGTTTCAGAAAATGCACTTCAAAATTCACTTTTACCATAGTTCCATGTGGCAATGAAATGAGATAGTATGTATATCTATAACATCAATCATATTGAAACAAGTCTTGAGTTTCTTTGTGCTCATTAACATTAATGATGTTATTACAAGTTACATTTGCAGCTACTTAGTGTATTGTACTTTCAACCAACAATGCTTCTTTTCCTTTACTTACTTTGGATTTCATACTCCATTTGTAGCCACTTTTAATTCTCTTTCTTGATGGGGAGAAGCTTACTTCTATACTCTTCATGCATTTTTATTCCTCTTAGATGGAAATTTTTGATATGAAACTTAATCTTTGCATAGAATATTTTGAAATACAAACACCTAATGATGGTGTTTTGAAGTTTCTTCATTTACTTTAGTAGCCACCATTGATTAGCATTATGTGTGCCTTTTCACTATCACATTTCATGATGATGCATTCCTTATGATGATCTACTTGAGTAATTAATCATTTATGATCTTCAACTCATTGCATTTTCAGACTTGATTGGCCTAAATGGTCAATTGCTTGAGCTCTTAGTACACTTGTGATGTACTCCTCTAGATGCATATCTCTTTTAAGTAATTCTGAATGGTTTCCTTTTTCAACCCATCTCTTGAGTTTAAGGAGCAGCATGCCGAGCTCAATCCTTGTGGGAGTCCGTTTTACACCACATGCTATAAATATTCAAAACAAATCAA